>MU715583.1:435468-455851 GCA_026770625.1 Nicotiana glauca | reverse complement strand
GCCATGTGACTTGGAGAAAAGAACTTGGAAATGAATTTGTCTGCCAATTCGTCCCATGTGGTGATAGAATGATTTTGTAACCTTTCCAACCAATCTAGCGCTTTACCCCAAAGAGAAAACGGGAAAAGCCTCAATCTCAACGCATCCTCGGACACGTTTGTTTGTTTACTCCCCCAGCAAGTATCTACGAACCCCTTCAAGTTCTTGTATGCATTTTGGTCGGAGGCGCCCATAAAATACCCTCTTTTCTCGAGAAGCGTCAGCATAACATTAGTGATTTAAAAATTCCCCGCCCGGATTCGGGAAGGAACTATGGCACTTGCATAACCCTGGTTTGGAAGGACTCTTGGGGCCACTCTTGGCGGTGGCGGAGGAGGGTCTAGGATTTGGTCATTTGGATTTGCATTGTCATTTCTACCTCTCCGTGGTACTTGAGGTACCGGAAACTCATCTTGTTCCACATCTTCAACCTCCTCCCCTGCCAAGGCATTGCCAAGAGAGTCATTTCCGTTTAGAGCCATGTGTACCTGATGGATCGACACAAATAAAGTTAGTAAAAAGAAGGAAAGAGAACCAAAACACAAAAATAGCTACACAAATAGTCAACACCGTAAGCTCCCCGGCAACGGCGCCAAAAAGTGATCGCATCAAACTCAACCTTACACAACAGTAGAAAGAGCGGGCGCTAAAACTTTTACCCGAATAGTGGTATCGGGGTCGATCTTCCACAGGGAGCTTGGAATGGAGTTTCGTATTTGTATAGACTAAGAATGCGTTTGTGCTCCTAATTGCACTTCTAACATTTTTGGGTTTTCTTTTGATTATCTACTACAATTTATCAACTACAAGTTTAAAGCTAAGTTATGCTAAGATATTGATTCTAAGTTGTATGCAATATAGAGAAAGGCACTAGGGTCGTGGCATGCACCTAGGTGGTGAACTAACGGGTAGAGATTCCTAATGCAAAAATGATGAATATGGGACTTATGCTATAACCGTTGCACTTTTGCACACACTCACACACCTCTCGGTAGAGAAAGTGATTTTGCCCAATTGACTCTCTCGAGACCAATTGGGTAGACCAATTTGCCCAAGCAACTTATAGTTCAAGTTGGGTAATTACTCTCTCGAGGTTTAACCCATTAATTGGAACTACCATTCTCATGGGTCCATCCCAATTCCTTCTTGGAATTAATCTTGGGGTCATAGACTCTCTTTCTCAAGAAGAGTCAAAACCCACTAAGCTAGACTTAGTGTTTGCACCTACCAAATCTTAATGAAAACATAAGATTAACCCAAATAACAAATACCCAACATCATTCATGCACTAAACAATCACACCCATTAATTACCCACAATAGGGTTGAGCCACAACCCTAGCTAATGGGATTAGCTAGACATAATTAAAGAAGAAATAGTAGATGAAATTGACATAATAATTAATTACAATGTTAATCTACTCGAATCCACATTAATACAAGAAGAAATTGCCCAAAATAGGCTAAAACTAAGAAGTCTCGAGCTCAGCTGCTATCTGATAAAAACCCCCTAACCTAAAAAGTAAAATGTTCCATTTATACTACATAGGAAAAATCGGACAAAAATACCCCTGAGGGTCTGGCGCGGACCGCGTACAAATGTCACGCGGCTACGGAGGGAACTTGGTCTTCAAATCTTGCTTCTGGAACTGGGGGATGCGGACCGCACAAGTATGTCACGCGAACACGTTGGCTAAGGGACGCGGACCGCATAGAAATGGTATGCGACCGCGTAGCAAGACTTATCAAAATCATCACTCTCTGAACTTTACCCACACGGACCGCACTACTTTGGTAAGCGGTCGCGTGGGCTTTTGCCTTGAATAGTTGGGTCTCACATCTTTCACAAGTGCGGACCGCGTGGCTTGACATTGCATTTTCCTGGTCTCTGAACTATCCTGCGCGGCCGCGTGGCAAAGCAGTGCAGACCGCGCAGGGTGAACTTAAACTAACCCAACCTTTGAACTCTCCTACGCGGCCGCACACCAAATCAGTATCGGTCCGTGCAGGTCATCTTGTTTCCCACTTCAGTTGTCTTTTGACACTTGGCAGATTTCACTCCTTTTTGAGCCGATCTTTGATATTTGTCATCTTGTCGCTCAAACCTGCAATCAAGTGCAATTTGTAAGCATTTTAGGACTAATATATGGCAATTGATGCACAAAGCTCAGGTAAGAATGGGTATAAAACATGTAGAAATCACAGTTATCAGGGACCACAGACTGGAATCTTGACGGCACATCGCTCGACTCTTAACCTCGGTACTCCACTACCTTATTCACCTTTGAACTACACGTGACTTAATTCCTTTATAGCCAAGGATATGTAGGCAGCTTAAATACCAGGGTTCGGTCACATTCTTCTTTCTTTTAGTCTCCTTAAATAAGGGTCGGATCAAAAACCTGTTTAGTCATTCTTTGTCTGAAAACTCTTTGCGTTTCCAGTCAAAGAGGGGCAGCTGTAGACATGTGATTTTTGACCCTCCCCGAAATTTTGCCCATTTTAGCATGTAAAAGCCTAATATCTCTATTTTAGTTGATTTTGACTCTTTTACTTTATTTGTCACAAAAAATAAAAAAATAAAAAAATTTAGTTTACGTATCTTTCTAAATTTAATTAAAAATATACAAAAATAGTAGGTTGGTTTATCCCGTCTTTTTGAATCTTGTAGTCTATTTTTTTTAGTATTTAGCCCAATTCCCTAGCCCATAATTTGTAGGCCCATACCCTTAACCTAATCCCTACCCCTATATAATAGTACCTAACACCTAAACACTAGACACACTCTAAAAACGCCCAAAAAGACCTAATGACTGAAAAAAAATCATCGACGCCGCAATTCACGAGATTCCCCCAAGACGTCATCTTCTTCAACCTACAGAGACCACTATCATCCTTTTTCATTTCCTTTAAAAAATACTATCACAAAAAAAATAGTCGACTCTTTGCGCAATGCCACAAAAAGATTCTCCAAATTTTTCCAACTAATGTCTTCTCACTTTTCTACAAACATTGCAAGCCTCCACTTCAATATATAATACCACATTGTCAGATAGAAAAGAAAAGAAAATGATAGCTCAAATTTCATGGTCGTTCAAGTGACGATCCAGTTTAGCTAGAATTTCATTTTGGGTTTCGAGCTTTTCGGTGCCGATTCGAGGTTGCTGACAGGGTTTGCGGTTCAAGCTTCTGCTACTGTTGCATTTTTCTATCAGATTGAGTTCGCCGGAGTATGTTGTAACCAAGTTCTTGTTAATATTAATAAGGTCCGATTCTAAACTCTTCCTTTTCGTCATTTCCCATGTGAGTGTTTTGTGTTTTATTTTTAGTCTTGCTTTAATCGTTGTATCCATGATTAAGTTTTTAATTCCTCTAGTCTTCTTTTCTCTTATGCTTTTTTTGAGTTGGGATTTTTATTTGAATTTTCAATTGAAAACAATTTATAGATTTTTTTCTTATGATTGTTGGACCATTAATCCATCACTAAGTTTTCTTAACAAAATTAAGGCACTAAAGATTTTGGAGTTCTGCGAGACATGGAAATTTCAAATAGCCTTTCTGATTTTGGTCCATGTTAATATGGATTTTAGTCCTCTTTGTTTCATCTGGTTTATCTGTTTTGGATGTTTGTGGCTCTAGTAATTATCCGGAAGATATATCATTATGCAAATGCAAAGAATGTTAGAATTTTTGTCATTTAGAACATGGGGTGGACAACAAGAATGAAAAAATTAAATTTATCATTGTAATTGTTTTACTGTACTTTCTCGATCCGCTAGTAGCATGTTTGAGCTTACCACACGTGCGTAGGTGAATTTTTCGGAGCGTAATAAAATTGCCATGGATATGGGTACGGCTCCGGTAACGTAGTTGTGATTTGTAATTACTGAATTCGGGGGTGTATTTCATGTAACCCGAGTATAACAACTTCGAATAATAAAACCCTGTGAAATAATTGAGGTGCGCCGCGTCAATAAAATCTCAAATGTGTGGCCTTCATTTAATTATCTCTTTTGAATCCTTAGAATTCGAGGAGTGCCATTTAGCAAATTTCCATGGCCCTCGCAAAGTTGCAAACGCGTAGTTGCTTTAGGCGCGTTGTTTTAATAATTAACTTCCTTAAACTCGGGTGTGCATTTCATGTGACCCAAATCCAAATTCAAACAACGTTGAACAAAATGTATTTCAGATTGTGGGTGCATTTCATATGACGCGATCAAAAGACATGTTTTAGACAACGTTAAATCTTCTTTAAAAATGAATAAAAGCTGTTATAAAGTTAAAATTGTACCATAGGCTAAAACATGTATTAAAATCAGATAATAGGCTAATTGTAATAGTTTAAGTGACCGTGCTAGAACCACGAAATCCGGGGGTGCCTAACACCTTCCTCGGGTTAACAGAATTCCTTATTCAAAATTTCTAGTTCGCAAACTTCAAAAGGAAAGTCGAATTTCCTCGATCAGGGATTTTAAAATAAACCGATGACTTGGGACACCAAATAAACTATCCCAAGTGGCGACTCTGAATAAAACTGAATAAATAATCCCATTTCGAATAATGTCACTTAGATTGAAAAACCTCCCTTGTACTACCCTCGGGTGTGTAAAAAAGAGGTGTGACACTTGCAGAGAGCAATGGCGACTCCATAAAGTTTGGCCTAAAGTAAAATTTAATAAGAGAACTTATATTTTTTTATTAGTATATATGCACACATGACACACTTATACATAAAAGAAAGTGTTGCTATTTTTTCGTACTTGTTATTTATAGTATAACATGCTTAAATGATGAAATATTTAACTTCACATAGTAATCATTTATATTAGTAAGAGGTAACTTAGATAAATTGGATGTAAGACATGTATTTTCAACATGTTACCTTTGATTTTGTTGTAAAAAATATATTTACTAATATGAAGATCTAAGTAATTTAATTCAAAGTTCTAAAATATTTTTAGTGTTAAAGAGTAGATCCTTTCTTTCTTTCTTTTGTCCAAGGTTTATTGTATATATTTTTTTTTGCAAACTTTAATATTATCTAACTTGAAATAAAATCATAAAATCAATTATTAAAAATTTTTGGGGACCTAAATTAAAGCTTTACTAATCTCCTAATTGAGCCACATGTCCATCCCCCTGTTATTCTCAATCAAATTTTATACAAGTCTCAATTAAGATAAGACAATAATCAATGAATGTGTTATTTAGTTACCAAATGTGAATGGAATTATTGAATAACACGTTCATGAGCAGTGGTCTATAAATAATTGTTGATCATTAATGAGTGCGGGTCAACGGAACTGGTGGCTTAAAACTAAAATATACTAAAAGACCCTGAAATTTTTTCATAATATCCATATAATATTGAGACAAAAAAAGTGGTGAGAGAACAACGTATAATATGTGGGTTAGGCGTAAGTCATATGATATTGAACTCCTTGTAAAAAAATATAACATTAAATAAAAATGGTAAAATGACTGAGCCTATTATCGATTGTGTTTTGAACCTTACGATAATTATCTCTGGGATTTCTTAATTAAAAAAAATGAGACACAAAAAAACTTGATTACTAATATGAGGATCTATCAAATGTGACAAAAAAGAATAGCTAATTTAGAAAATTTGATTTTAAATTAGAAAGTAAAATAGTAAAAAATATGAAAAAGAAGAAGAAAGAAAAATAGAATTTATTTAATTTAGTGAGATAAAAGTTTTATCCTATTAACTCATTCAATCCTATATCTACCAAATTTAAATAAATATTTTATCAATAATTTTTTAAATATAAATTACATATATTATATAATGATATAATAATATTTTATATTTTTGGGGGCTTAAATATTTTGGGGCCTTAAATATAAGAGCTTCACTAGCTTCCCTTGGCGGGGAGATTCATGTCTTCAGAAAGAAAGATGGGTACAGGAAAGAAAAAGATTGAAATCAAGAAAATAACAAAAGAATCATCAAGAATGGTGACATTCTCAAAGAGACGCAAAGGACTTTTCAAGAAAGCTGTAGAACTCGAATCCAAGACTAGTGGTGTTCAAGTTGCCGTTCTTGTTTTCTCTCCCACTGGAAAACCTTACACTTGTGGTGGGAACGACGTCCTTACCACCTTTCAAAACCATTGCGATTCTTCTCATTCTTCAGAGTCAGCAACAAATGGTATGTGGGATTCTAAATTCAATGTTGAAACATGTCATGACGTGAACGAACTCTTAATGTTTAAGGCACATCTGGAAAGTACCAGAGAGAAACTGGTCGAGTCTCTGTGTTTATGAGAGAGTTTTGTAGCTGTGTGACTTCAAGAATTAAAGCCTTTTTGATCAATTTTGAGTTTATATAAAGAATTAATTTCATGTTTTCCTTTTTGTAGGGGATAAGAGAAGACAGGAATCTGAGTATCATTCTGTGTCTGTTTCAATGTTAATTATAGAGGATCTTTTTTTAGAAAAAGGATTATGACTTTATAGTAGTACTATTTTTGTAGGTTTTGCTTCAATTGTTGCGGACTAAGATATATAGCTTTTTATTTCATGATTTTGATCTGGGCCTGTTGATAATGTGTTTGTCGAAATTTCTCTTCATGATTTTTGTTTCATAATGTTCCATTAACTTGATGAGGATTTTTAAAAATGTGTGTTAATGTTGGTCAGAGGCGGAGCCAGTATTTGAAGCTTATGTGTTTGAGATTCTTGTTTTTTTAAGTTAGTGGGTTCTAAATTAATCACTTGTACATGTTCAATAGGATTTTAAGACAAATATAGGGTTTGGACCAAAGCTACTATGTTTGGACGAACCCGTAGCGGAAGAGCTAGCTCCGCCCCCGATGGTTGTAGGCATATTTCTTCCTTTTCTTTTTACCGGAGCCTAAACTCATCGAGCATTCTCCTATCTAAATCTAGTAATAAGATAAAGGAAGCATGAAATTTGTTGAATGGGAATCAGGAACCATAAAGAGGGAATATGAGTATTACTTTTACTTTTACTTTCTCTTTATTTTGGAGGCAGGGATGGTGGCCCGGCATAGAGGGAAGAGGAAGGGGAAGGAGAGAACGGGGTAAAATCCAACATTTTACCTTTAGAATGTAAAACAGAAATGCCATTTGCTCGTCATGTGTTCAAATTTTTCAGTATGTGTGTTTGTATGTAAGTGGGTATGTGTATGAGCTTATAAACTTTAGGACTTACGAAAAGGTTGATCCTCTAATCTTTATTAATGCTCGAATGGAAGTTGAAATGTATGTAAGTTGGTAACATCCTTTTTTTAAGCAGAAAAGAAGAGAACAAAAAGGTTTAGCATTTATCTGATATTTTTTCATGATTCATTTACATGGCAAGTAGAATTATTTGAAGTGAAATGATATAATTACACTGCAATCATTTGTATGGTTGTGTTCTCTCTACATCTTATGGAATCAGACTGCCTGCTCCTTCTGTACAGGGTGAAGATGACTAACTTCTATCACTTGTGCTAAACTTTACTTTTTCTGTTCCTGCAATATACCACTAGAGGGGGATCCAACCCTGCCATTTTTTAAGATGAGAAGTCAAAGCAAGGAGTTAGTACCAATTTGTTTGGAAAGAATAAAATGAAGATTGTGCTTTTCTTTTAATTAGATTTTTTGAAGGGAGGATACCAAAAGAGGTTGTGGAAGCTTTGACATTCAAAATTGGCAAGTGCACAATACTGGCAACATGTGGTTTTGTTATTACCACTGGTGCATATTACATGATAAGCACGTATATTCTGCAATTTGGTTATTTCCCTTTTAGTAATTCTTCCTTTATTGCGTAGAACAAGTTCAATAGACAAACCTTAATCATTCCTGTTTCTGTACCACATATAATCATGTCATTTGCTGTCAGAAGACTTGTTATCTTGCTGCCTGCTGATAATCTTCCAACTTTGTGTTGTGTTCCTCTCAGCCAAATCTGATCATCTCATGTATTCATGGGTCAGTATGCAGCCAGTTGCTTAGAGATGAAGTGGTATTTAACATGTTAAATTTTGTGCAAGCGAGTTGAGTAATTTGCATATATTTAGTACTCATTCATTGAACTTGACCTTGGCCCAAGGTGATTTTTGTTAGGTAGAGATAGTTCCTCTTTTTCCCTTTGGGATATGACTTTCTAGAATTATCAAACTTAAATCTCAGTATCTCGGAAAAATATGGCCAGTACCTGGATGTTGCTCATTGATGCACTGCAAATTAAATATATGAAGTCCTCCACTACTTCCATTGCCAACACGTTGGATCCCTTTTCTGGCGACAAAGATATTTGGGGCTTCTTGTTTTTTCTCCAGTCCTGCATCAATGAGGGTGTCAGTGGAATAGGTATTTACTCCACATCAGCAAGTTGCATTTGTTACCTTTATATGTGAAGCTTCAATCATTGAACTTGCACTATATATCCAGTCCTTATATACGGCTAATGAGTTCACAGACTTATTTTTCATACTCCAAATCTTTGATGGTGCTTTGATCTCTTGCTGCCTGCTGTTTGCTATAGCTAACTCCTGCATTGAGTAATTTGATATTTGTTCTTCAATTGCTTTATGAGTTGTTCCATTATGTATATGAATGTAAGTCAAGATCTAACCCTGACCTGTATGCTTGAATCTGTGCAGCCTACATAAAGCTTTCCGTGTGTCAATATTCCACACCTTACGGATTTATTCGTAAAATATTTACTGGCTTTTCGTGATCCATCAAAGATCTATAAAAGAGAACGTCTTGTTAATATAATATACTATCTAACAGTCATTCCGGAACTTGGCTTCTCAGACATGACTATAAGAGTCTGCCTTCCTATTTGTAAGTTCTTTCTTCTGAGTGTAATGATTTTGTATCTACCTTCATTTTGTGGCTTTGGGTAATTGCAAAAATCAGTTTTCCGTGTGTGTTAATATTCTGAATTGAATCTTTTGCCAGTATAGTCTCTACGCATTCAAGATTTCTTTCAAGCATTTGCCAAATCTGTAGAGAAAGAAAAACACATCAATCTTAAATGCATATTTAGAATTCCCTTCAGTCCATAATATTAGCATATGACTTGATTGGGTACTATTCACCTTTACTGTTTTGTCAGCAGATCCACTCAACAGGCAATTCCCCAATTCAGAAATGGCAAAGCATGTCACAGCCTTTTTATGCTCCTTCACGTCCCGTACAAGTGTCGCTGCTTGTCCTTTGATGTCCCACGCCTATGATGTAAAACCATCAGATATGTTGTTTTGCTTCTATAAAACTTAAAACGCGATGTTATTATAATAAAAATACCATAATGATACGGTTACTAAAGTAATAGGCCTGTAATTCACTCTCTGCTCCAATTCACTCTCTGCTCCCCCCCACTCCCACCAGATGTAGGTAACAAAATGACCATCTTACGTACACATATCCACACACATTGTTTTGGAATTTAACTTATCAGGAGGCCACATGCTTCCTTTGTTAGCGTGAACCATAAATTTGGAGGCAAGAAGTATGAAGCACTTAAAAATAGCTGCAAACCTTGATTGAACCATCTGCATGTCCGCTGTAAAGCTGTCCATTATAGTAGATAAGCGAAGTTACTGCTCCACTGCGGTTACTACCCACCTCGAGAATCTGTGTGTGTACACAAGATATTCTCTGCTCTTACATTTGCAAATAAAAGCTTGAGTTAGAATGAAGGATTGTATCATGATAACATAGTACTGGGATGAAATGGGCCTGATGCTAGAGCAAAATGGCCAGAGGTGCTACATCTTTCACATGGATTTTTACTTTCCTGATGCCTTTTATCCTTGCTCTGCATTTTAGTGAACAAGACACATATTCAATATTTAGGTTTCCTATTCAGATAAATATCCTAGTAGTCTCTTTGACAGTGGAATTTATTTTAGAATGTTAAGGTTACCGAGCTTGTAATAGTTCCCGCTTGGATGCCTGCTAATACAATGATGATAATAGGTTATACTGAAGATACTGTTTAAGGAAGTTTAATAGGTTCATATGTACTAGATGTGATGATTGTAGTCTGGTGATTTGCATTCCGAGGTAGACATACATTTGGTTGCATGATTGTGCTGTTAACATCAGATGCAGTCATTAGATGTGTAAGAAAGAAATCTGATGTCTACTTACCCACTTGTTTGGCTGGATATAGTCAGCAACCTTGAGCAATTCTTCTGCCATCCAACTGATACTGGAAAGACGTCTTAGTGACTCTCTAACTCCTTCTGACAAGTTGACTAATTTTTTCATCCCTATAAGAGTTTTTCATTTCAGGTACATGTTTGAATTGAAAGCAAGTTAACTTGGCTAAAGGTGACTTAAGCACATGCTTGATGTGAAAGCAAGTTAACATAGCATATAGGTGATGTACGAGCAGAAAAACCTATGCCTAACCAATATGTGATTTTGGGACTATCAAATTAAAGAGAAATTTGTGCTCATGTAAGATTCAGAGAGATATGTAAATCACGACGGACTGTGGCTGAATATGAAAGTTCTTTGCATCTACAGATGCTGCCTATATACTCATTCTCCAGCAATCACAAGTAAAACGGTAAGTACTCACTGCAGAGATTCCTGAAATTCACGAAACAAGATCACTCTCTTTTGCCATTCAAGGTCTTTTTCCTCTAGTTTTGTTGTTAGGCTGTCAGCAAAAGCAGTAGGAACTAAATTTTGATTAGTTTTCTTGTTCTATTGTAATCAAAGTTATCTGATAAAGTTGAACCATAAGACCCTTCTACGCAGACAATTTTTGAGCAATGTAACAACCTTCTAATTGTTAAAGCAGCTAAAAGTGCTTCCTTAGCTTGTTTTCAGGCAAAATATGAAATTTTAGACTTCTTTTTAAATAATCCCAATTTAAAATGAATGTATAAGAGTACAACTTTAGAGCAATACCTCTTCCGGAAGTATAATAATAGATACAAAGACATCCTAATAGCCTCTCTTCAAGCTCTAGTCCTGGATGCACAAATTGCTCAATTCTACTAAGCAAGATCTCGCAGGCTGCATATCTCAAATCATCTGGGGCTTTCATGATTTCAGACCCAATCCATGCAGTAGCGGCAAGACAGTCTCGGGAAGTGCTCCTCGAATTGCTCTTAAGTCCTTTCTCTAAAGCATGGAAGAGAGAACTTCCAAATTTTAAGAAGCGCTTTGCTACTTTGCTGCACCATGTCTCTATGCCAACATCCTGCAAGTTTATGGAATCTTTAGAACAGGTAAACAACTGCTGAGCATGAAATATTATGTAGTAGCCAAATTGGTCAGTGTAGATCCTAGTGCCTCTAAATATTAAGTAGTACAATATAGAGCTGTGTTCTAGGTGTTACCTATGTGGTGAGAAGGCAGAGATAATTAGCCATCTTCTTTTGCATTGCAATTTCACTATACAGATATGGAGGATTTTCATCGGTCCAAGGGGAATTCCATGGGCAATGCCGGGAAGAATCCTTGATCTTCTAGCTAGCTGGAATAAAGAGGGCACACTTTCGAGAGATAAAGAGAGATGGAGAATTGTCCCAGCTTGTATATGGTGGACAGTCTTGGAAGAGAGAAATCAAAGATGCTTTGAAGAGAAGTCCAACAACATCCAGAAGATAAAGACAAATATTTAGTTCTTTTTTATTTTTGGTGTAAAGGAAAGCTTTTGGAGGATAGTGTATCCATTTTAGATGCCCTAGATTCATTGTAAGAAGAACAAGGGTTAAAGTGTCCTTTTTGTGTAGTTTTGTATGGGCACTTACATTGTAATTATGGGTGACTTCACAATTTTGGTGAAGTCTTTATATTAATATACAAATATGTTACCTTCTCAAAAAAAATAAAAAGGATTTGTTTGTGCTTGTTAATGAACATTTGCATTGGGTTCATAGCTTCAGAACAGCAACTGTACAACTATAGTTTAAAAGAAGCTGTACAACAGCAATGGGAACGTATAGATTCTGTGAGAACTATAAAAACCTAAGAAGCACTCTAAATGAGAAAAATCTCCACAATGCTATGATAGAAATCTGAATATATAAGAATAGGAGCATCCCAAAGAGTAGGATAGCTATGAAGCTGAAACCCCAAAGGAAAATGTAAATCCTATGGAATAGTTTGTTTGCGGACTGTTGAGATAAATCTTAGGTGCTAAATCATTCCTAGCTCTTCTACCTGCACTTTTGATCAATATCTATATGATCTCACGCAGCACCAAGTTAAATCACAAATACCTGTAGACATCGATCTGAGAAGTCAACATTCTTTATCATGTTCTTATGTTGCAGTGAAGTTAAACCAGCCTTTTTAAGCAACCATGGTATTGTGTATGGTTCTCCTGACCAAGAGCATGTTCCGCCAAAATTGGATAGGATGAATGCTGATAGTGCCTGTGTCGCTGTATTCTCTTCACATGTTACTGACTCAAGTAGGGCTTCCATAGCCTCTTCACAGTATACAAATTTAATAGATGTTTCTTCCTGAAAATTTTTCATCGTCAAAAGCTCATGGTTACTCCTTTTAGTCTGTAAGCAAATATATAAAATGTACGAATAGATATTACATTAGTTTCATAGGGCCAGAAACTTAAGTTGCGTGGACTCTCCAAAAATGTCATTGCACCCGTTTTCGGATCCTCCAAAAATGCACTACTTTTGGAGAGTCCGGGCAACAATAGCCGGAAACCAGATATAGGTAGATTTTCGCTTTCTGTTTATAGAAGGAATGAAAGAAAATGTAAACATTTCCAAGTTTTCTTCTTTGTATAGTGTTTCGTGCTAATTTTCTTATGCTATAAAAGGTAAGTTCCTATTTTTTTTTTTTTTTTTATTGTTCTCTTTGTGTACTTCAGTGCTCAATATCATGAGTTTCTTGTTATCCCTATACGCTTGGGAGATTCTAAGCTCAACATGTGCTGTTCTATTACAGGTGTTTAGTTACGACATTGACACATTTTTTTCCTGATACGTTGAAAGATAACACTTGAATATGCTTACTAGCATGTCTAACTGAAGCAACAAATTTGCTGCCAAAATTTTGTACTCTGATTGTGAGTTTTGAATGAGGAGCAATAATGCACACATATTGTTGTTGCTTCCGTCTTCTTGTATTTTCTGCAGCACCTCAGTTGCTGATGATCTGATGCAAAACAGATTAACTAAATTATGGAATCTTCTTGATCATATTTTTAACGTGTAAACAGAACAGTAGCTTCTGGGAAGTAAGTATGGTGTATATGGCCCTGAGGGGTAGCTCGGTTGGTAAAGGTCTGAGGACAAAGTCCTTCAGGTCGCCAGTTCGAGCCCCTGCAGGGCCACTGGAGGCATTACAAACCGGCCGCGTCTCCAGGGGCCCGTGGAACTAACTGTGGTGCAAGCATTGAAACAGCGGATCCCGGTGGATACAGCTAGTCGGATTCGCAAAGCGATGCCCGGAAACCACGGTTATAAAAAAAAAGAAAAGTATGGTGTATATGGAAGAAAATATTGTTTATGGTCACTTTGTTTGCATACATTCTTCTCTTGTCGATATCAAGGTCATTCCCTTCCACAGCAGATGATAAAGAAATGGTGAATAGGTAGATAGTTCCATACCTTGGAATTTGCAGCAGTTCATGGAAGAACTCCAATGCAATTGATGTTGCACGCTTATGGTTGCTTCTCAAAAGAGAGATAAATGGGGCCACCGGAGCAGAATGGTTTATGTGTTTTCTGCATTGACCATCGAATTGCATACATCTGATAAGAACAGCTGCCAGAGCAATAATCTCTTGGAGGTTGTTATTTCTTGAGACATCCAAGAGCCCTGAGAGTACTCTGGGTGAGCTGATCACAGCTAATTGTGTGTCACTCGATGTATAGTCAATTGCGGTGACTAGTGCTTCCATAATCATCAATGACGCTGCAGGAGGTGTTATCCGCAGTGTTGTTAGGCTACATTTGTAACTGTTTGAAGCACACACCACATCCACAAGACATGGTAAAAGATCTAATGTCTTGATTTCTGCAGGAGATGGGTTTATTAAGTAAATTAGTATAGCCGCTTCATGAACATTTTTCTTAAGAGCAGTTGCCAAATGATTCAACTGTAACCCTTTCCTCTTGACATGTTCAACAAGTGATCTGTTCCTTGAAATAATAATTGATAGGACTGATACCGATTCCCGTATCACATGTTCTTCTCTGGATGTTGATATAGCCCTTAGAAGTTGATCAATGATTATGTCCTTTAGCAAAGAATACTTATGTCCTGTTTTGTTATTCAGTAACTCATATATTGTTGTAAGATCAACTGTATAATCCCCAAACTCTTCTGAGAAACATAACTTTGAAATTATTTTCTCAAGTATTGCTGCTTGAGAATTTTCTTCAGCATATTCAGGTATTTCATTTAAGGTCTTCTTTTGCCGTGAAGAAATCCTTGGGTACTGTGTTTTGCAGAGGTGATAATCATGTAAAGACGACATGGACACTGGATATCCATCGGATCTACTATCAATCATGTGTAAGCACTGTTGTATAGTTGCAGCTTCATTGTTACCACTCAAATTTATGTGCGTTTTGAGGCTTCTAATTCCTTCTGCTGATAAATCAGTATGAGTAAATGATTCGGAGAATCTTCTGGAGAGTGAGTTAGTTATTTCTGCTTGGCTTCCTTCTTTGTGCCTTAGTCCAGAAACTTGCGATTTACAAACCAAGCTTTCCAAAAACAACGAAGATTGCTTGTTCCTGTATTTCATTCGGTGAGTTGAGTTAATGAATATCAGACCTACTCAGATATCAGGCTAAAGTTTAAAACAGGTGAGTAGGGACTGAACTGATCATAAAAATCGTGTGTGTGCTGGTTTTCTAGGCTACAGTTTGAAGTGATTTCCAGGTCTTGTGCATATTCCTGAATCAGAAAGAAAAAGATGAGATTTTATGCTTATGTGAATGCAAAGGGCTATGCTTTTCTACTTCTCTTTCATGGCTGTCTTTGCCAAGATATTACCTCATGAACATTTTCCTTTCCACAACTGCTGTCGCTGGAATCCAAGTAGATTGGTGTCTCTGGCTCAGAATCATGCAATATATCTTTGAGGCATTTGGTGGTTGAGTTCTTGGGTAACATTTCTGCTACACCATTCCTTAATTCGGTAATAGCTACCTGATTTTGCTCTATGGACTCGTTGGATTTGATAATCATCTTTTCTTCCTCATAATTTTGGGGATTAAATGGATGCACCTTCTCAGACTGCATTCATGCTCTATTAATTTAGAAGTGATACGAACTGAAACAATAATCAGGAGAATTAGGAACTTCCACTATCTAAACTTAGAGTAAACCCAATACGAGTTAATGTGTTCAATAAAGAATTCTGGATACGGTCCATGTTCAGACTTATTTTATACTAGTTTGTATTATCCAAGAGGATCAGTTATACTTACGTTTTGACAGGTGCACCGGTCGTTTCCATGCTTACATAAATTTGAGGATGTTGTGCCTCTGGACTTCTTACTCCTGTTAATCAGAAATGAATTTGGATGAGAATAAGCTTACAAAAATGATTCTACATTTCAGAGAGCTTAGACAATGTGTCGTAAAGTAAGATATGATCTCCATTTTCACTTTTCAGTTCCTTTTGTGGATTGGACATATGAAATTGCTAAAGACTAATGTCATAATCATCCATTATCTATGTCTTATATACAAATCAACATATATAGTCCAAGAAACTTACATTATCTGCTCTAATCCACCGTTCCTTAGAGGACCCTCTCCAGAAGACATAATCTGATAATACATGAGCCAAGCTTTGTATCTCCTTGCCATCTTTACCATCATAACATAGCCCTCATTCTCATCAAGATTGATAAAAGATGCGGATGTAAACTCTTTCAAATGTGTTTCCTTCCCTTGATGCTCAAAGATGGCCAGGAGTTCCATAGCTTGAAGCCTCGGGGATACTAAAAGAGCTTGAAGAAAATATGTGGCGACCTGCCACTCATCTCCTTGGAGTTTTCTAAGGACGGAGAGGTAAAAGTAAGAATAGCCTATCAAATAATTGTTGGGAATTCCGGCTGTTTCTCCTTGCTCGTCGAGTGAGGCTGGGACTTGAAGCATCTTCTCTGAATTCTGTAGCCTTGATGTTTTCTCTTCACTCCATTTTGCTTCAATTGCTGCTTCTATACTCTCTATCCCCCAATAAAGATTCGACAATATTGATTGCTCTGAGAATTCAAGGTACCCTCTATTACAAACATCAAGCTTTGAACTGCATTTCAATTTCAAGCATTTCCGAGATTTTGTATCTTCAACAAATTCACTTATATGTTGATTGATAGCAGCGACGAATGCACGGACTGATTCAAGGTCTAGTTTATCGTCGTCATATGAAAAGATGTGAGGAGGGGTAGCAACACAAGAAGATGCAGAAGCCATTGAATTTTGGCTTCATGAAGAAGGACAAGGAGCAAATACTGTGTTTACTACAGATAATTTAGGAGAACAAGTGGCTTTTTCTGTATTCTTTGCTCGTGATTGTTCTGTGACTTTAGGGGCCGGGACCCTCAGTTTTCTTCTGAAAAATATGCTACAGACAAAGATATGGCCGTTGCTCCATTAAAGGAGGGAAAGTTTTACAGAAATAAAGGACAGATGGTTGTTATTGTCTTCACAGAGTAATAATTAACAAGGTAATTTGTCCATTTGATATCCTTTTTTTAATGTCCATTTTTTGTTAGCTAGGAGCTTTTTTTACAGACTTGTATAGTAATGTAATTAAGGGGGTAAGTGTTAGCTGTATGAACAAATGAAATGTACATGAATTTAGTGGAATGTATAGAGATAGATAATTCATATAGCTGAGTTTGGAGAAACATTGTTAATAATTAAATGATTGCGTCTATATTTACGGTGAAGCGTTTCATCATGCGGAGCAGATTGCTAGATTCCTTTTTAATAAATTAATTGGACGGTGCTAAGCGTGATTATAGTTTAATTCTACAATTAGGAGGAGTGCTATATTTTGTTATTATCTCTTTCAATTCTAAGTGATAATGCTTTTCTTTGTTATTGGCTTTTTATCATGGTACAACTGTAGAAAAAAGTGGAATTCTTTAACTTTAGTATATGTGGGAACATTATTTGTGGAAAAAGGTGTTGATATGGTCATTTAATTATTTTAAATCTTTCCCTTTTTGTCATATAGTCATTTAATTACTTTAAATAATTGCCCCTTTTGTTATATTGGGTAATCTTGTTTACTGATTCTGTGGCGTGGCATTCTGTGAACTTTACCGTCTTGTAAAAACTTGCCTGTTGGACACGTACATGTCCATTTTCACATTCTAGCTAAAGAAGAGAAAAGCAAACAAGATGCTTTTCTGATAATGCTTTACATTAAACCTAAAAAGAAAAAAAGAAAAGAAAAAGGGTTAATTAACAATTTCCGTAATATTATTTTACACCCTTCAGCTATTCTCTAATAGTATCATTTAATATTTAATAATTGTCACAAAGAATTCCTAGTCACACGAAAAAGGTCAATTGGCAAGGCAAGACCATACGCCTGTTTGGTTCCTTGCGAACGATAGCTCACATTCAAACATCTAATCGGGGAACATGACAACATCCACGAAGCTCCGGTGGAAAGGAAGACCTGCAAGGTCGTATGTTCATGGGCGCAGAATTCTTTAAAAAAATCGCAAGTTGACTCAGAAACTTGAGACATTTGTTTCCTAGTGAATCAAAGGTATTATAAGAAATTATAACTAAGATAAGCTTGTCATAATTCTATCAATTGAATTTTTTTTGTTTTTTTTGTTTTGTTTTTAATATACAATATCCATCCAACAAAGAACAACTTTTGTTGGTCAATCCCCAAAAAAGATGAGATATTGGAGGAATGAATTGCTTTTATGACATTGAAGATCTAGCTAGTAATAATCTTTTTCAACCTTTGTATATTGTAGAATCTTCTCATGCGGAAATCATGACATTCAACATATGCTTTAGAAAGTTTCCCTAAAAGCAAAAGTAACAGAAGTAAAATAAAGAGAAAAAAAAAAAATTAAATTTTTGACTGGAGAACTGAAACTTCATAACAAAGAAAATACCATCTTTGAGATTTTTCAAAAGGGGGACAGTTGATTGGTGTACCGATTACCATGTCCCTTTAACAACTTCCAAAATGTTGTTCGCCAATTGTTATCCTCAATATTAGAAAATCTCTTTAGGAAAAGGAAAGGCCTAATTAAAAAAAAAAGAAGGTGTAATTCTTATTTTTAAAATACTAAAAATTGATAGAAAAGGCAAAGAACATATCTAAACGGTAGGGCTAAGTTCTATTAGTAAGGTAATTTCTCGTCCCTTTACTCGTATTATTCCTTTAGAGATACTAGTCCTAGGTAAGATAATGTTCAATGTCAACCTTTCATCACTACGAGAGGTAAAAACTTAAAGCTTGAGTGGTTGGATTTTTTTCTTTTTTAAAAAAGCAAAGAACATCTAACGCAAACTCTTCTTACTTAAGATTAATAAGTATTAGCGATTATCTAATTACAACTCTACAAGTTGATCGGACTATAGAACAAAAAATCGAGAGGATGTTCGTAGAAGAAGTATCTACTCGGTCAATTATATTGGAGAAACGTATAATCGATCATGTTCGGTAACACACACTACCGTTATTCTAGCATGAAGTATTACCTTTTAGTGAACCTTACACGACAAATCAGACTTCTAAAGCCGATAATGAATATAGCGGATGAGAGATATAGTACAAAATGAGAGAATTTACAAAGGCACCAATAAAGAGAAGATCATAAGAGTATAATAGGAAAGTAGGAAGGTGGTCATATGTGGTCACTGGTCACATACATATATTAATGAAAGAAGAGCCACATGAAAATCGCTCTGGATTTTAGAATCTTGACTCCTCACAAGCCATATATACATGTCAAAATATTTCACGTGAATTTGCTGGAACCTTCTCACTTATCATATGTAATTTGTCCTACTTTCTAAATTTCTTAAACTCCTTAAAAACAAGAAAAAATATTTTTATCTAAAATCCTCAAGAATATACTCTATATTCATCTCGTTTTCGTTAAAAAAGAGAGTATACTTACGGTGTCTTCTATGGAGGATGTTATTTGTGGCTTGAATTATTTCCTTGTACTTTTAGGAAATTCATAGTCCCTAGAGGTTTAGGAAAACCCATTGTCCTAACTCCTAATAGATTTGGAAAAGGAAAACCAATAGTCCTAGTCAAATTGGGAATGTTTTGGACATTTTGGGATCTATATATAAGGGTTGTAGTTGGGGATTTTATAGATTATATTGTGCTTTTTTTTTTCATTCATAGTGAAAAACTCTTTGCTTTTGCCCCGAGGATTAGGCTTAGCCGAACCTCGTTAAATCCTTGTGGTGATTTTTTTTCTCTATTGCTTTGTGTGTGCTAGTTAACCCACGATATTTCGCAACAGAGAAGAATGTTTTCAAGTTTTTTTTAAATATATATTTGGTTGACTTAAATATTTAAAGCAATATTTTTCTTACGAATTTATTTTTCTTCAATTTCAGGAAAACAATGCCCTGCGAAAATGACGAGAAATATTTAGCGAAACATTCCAATTGAGTCTATTATTATATTAGTTAGAGTTGACAAAATATTATTTTTTGACTTTCTTTTTATAGTGGGCAAAGTTCATTACTTTAATATGACAAAAATATCTTCGTGACTTTACTGTTATATTAAGTAAAGTTTAATGATAATAGGTAAAATTAATTATACATTCGCTTTTAATTACTGAAATATTGTTACAAGAAAAAAAACCTTAATACAGTAAGAGCATTAGCTCCCGATATATTTTTCTTCTTCCTTTTCTCTTGGCTCCCAATAGTGAGATACAAAAATAAATTCCTCAAAAATTCTTAAAAAAGAAGTTGTGGGGCATAAAATCAAAATGTAGGGTGTTTGAGTCTGTGAATGGCGAAGTATGCATTATGTATATTTGTTTGATAGGAAAATTCCAATGATGATAGACAAGCCAAGGCTGTCATGAAAAAGACTTGACTCGGAACAAGGCAGACTCCTATTGCATTGGTTAGTCCCTTTTTATACCCTTCTATCAATTAACCTAGCAAGAAATTTAAAAATTGCCAGATTTATCACTGCTAGTTGAAAAATAGTCAAGTTTCAAAAGTCATCGAAATTTAGCCACTTTAAATCTGAGCGAAAACACTGTTCAAAATCCGGAAAAATACGCCCGCAAATTTTACGGGAGTTCTAGCATAAGTATGCTTGAACTCCCGTAAATTTTACGGGAGTTCCAGGATAACTATGCTGAAACTCCCGCAAATTTTAC
>MU715583.1:380833-435086 GCA_026770625.1 Nicotiana glauca | reverse complement strand
TTACAGGAGTTAGCAAAGTATACCGGTCCAGCATAATATGCTGGAGTTCGTACACAAATACACCAGAACTCCCATATATTATACTGGACCGGTTCCTGTTGCAGTAAAATAGTGGCTATTTTTCATTGACTTGGTAAACGCTGGCTATTTTTCATTGACCAGTGTGAAAACTGGCTATACCATGATATTTTAACATTAACCTATCCCAATCGGGGGCGTACTCAAGATTTTTTGTAAGTGGTGTCACAATCTTAAGTAGTGAACGACTAACAATTCATTTTAACAATATTATATTTAAAAATACAGTTCAAATTCTTGTAATAATAAACCACTACTCAAGTATATTACTACTACACCTATCAATGAGTTTTCATTTTAGAAATGTATCAGAATAACCTCATTAAGAATAATATTAAATTCTTTTTTATATAAACAACTAAAAAATCATAACACAATTTTTATTTAGTAGACGAAGCAATAAAAAAATTGAAACAAAAAATGATGATGTCCAGTTAATAACCCTTGACATCTCCAGAGCATTCACAGCGCTTGACCAAATGTGCTACTCATCTGATCTGTTAAGTGGAGTCATATTTATTCTATTTAACTTATTTGTGTTTCTGTATTTTAATTATATGTACATGTTTAGTAAATTTTTCCGATGAAGCGGTGTCATGTGACACCACTTCGCCTAACGTAGATCCGCTCCTGCCCCCAAACCCCCCCACCCCCCACACACACCAAAAAAAAAGAGCTTTATTTTTCTTGTTATAGTGATAATTATCATCAAATTATTAATCAACAATTCTCTCGGTCGATTCACTTATTGTATAATTTGGCACAATCCCTCCGCTAACATTTTAGTTGTGTTTGAGTCTTTGAGACATCACTTAGCCTAGGTTTTGGATTAGACAACGATTTAGATATTAATGGAGTGATTTATGGTCGAGAGACTAATTCACATCCAATCCTAAGAAAATGACATTCTGGTTGACAATACAGGTCAATCTCTTGGGCCACAATTACAAAGATCATTGAGATTTTATATATATATATATATATATATATATAGATAAAGCTTTTTTGACTTAACTGATCGATAGTATCTGTTAAACATCAAGTGCTAAATAATATTTTAAGTGCTAAATTTGATTTTATAGATGAATATTAACGTGTTTGGACAAAGAAAGAAATAATTAATAATCAGTTCTTATGTTTGTGAAGATGTGATAATAAGTGGAGCACTTTTTACGTTAGAATAACTTCCACGCCCTTAAAGTTTTTTATGAAAAATTAAAATGTAAAAAATTTCTTACATGGAAAAGGACAAATGACGGAAATGGAATTGTGAAAGGAGTTAGAGTTTCTATTTTGGGAAAGATATTTTTATGATTACAGAAAATTATTAAAAATAAGCAAGTATAATTTTAGTTAAATCAAAAGTACTTATCTATACTATATCAAAAGCACGAAGACCCTTAGCGAAACGTTGTTCACCTTTTTTGCCCTTTAAAATTTAATTTCATATTAGGCAAAATAGTCATTTATGTAAGCATATAAATTTATTGGAATTAGATCCGTAAAATAATTGGGACTATATTTTGTCATGATCCCAGTTTGCCCTCCGTGAACTATCGTGATGGCACCTAGTCTCTACGACTAGGTAAGCCTGACAAGTGCGAAAAAACAATCGAAACCTTACGGAAATTATAACTTAAAACCAAGATTTAACAAAATGGAAACGAAATGTAAAATGGCACTCGGCACATACATCACAATATCTCAAACTTCTACAATACTATCCCAAAATTCGGAAACTCACGGGAACACAAGCTGAGAGAAATATAGTAAAATGCTCTAACTCCGGAATGTCTATATCAACAGTATGATAGAAGGGATAATACTACAAGATAGAATAAAGATGGAGACTCTTCGGTCTGCGGACGCGGCAGATGTACTTCGAAGTCTCCAAAAGCTCTCCCTGCCTCAAGGATGGTAGGCCTGTGCAGCAGTACCTGGATCTGCACATGAAAAATATGCATAGAAAGGGCATGAGTACACCACAACGGTACTCAGTAAGTGCCAAGCCTAACCTCGGTTGGGTAGTGACGAGGAAAGTCAGGGCCTTACTGAGATTAAATAAGAAACATATTTAATAGTGTGAAATGACAGTGTAATTAAATAACACAAGATATAAAGGACAACAACAACTATTAAAAAGGCAAGTAAAACACAGTAAAAGACATAACTCAGTCCCGAGATAACAACCGGAGATCTCCCAGAATACCGTCCTGTAGTCCCAAAATATAAATACCATATCCAGTGGATCTCCCGGGTGCAGTCCCGTAGTCCAACTCATAAATGTGCAGGGGTATCTTTCGGTATGCAATTTCGTAGTCCCAAAGTAAACATACATGGGAGCTCCCGGGATACCGTCCCATAGTCCCAAAATAAAATGCAAGGGGATCTCCTTGAATATCGTTCCGTAGTCCCAAAGTAAATGCACAGCAACAACAAGAATTCAATCCAATCAATTTCACATCAAAGTAAAGCAGGTAACCCTAACCTAGCATGATTCACGTAGTACAATTAAGGCAATTAAGACAGATAGATCAATTTAGTCAAGTAAACATGTTTCTCTAAGCTACAACAGGTTTAATATCCAAACATTGTAAGCAAGGAAATGAGGAACACAATTCAAGACTATCTTTAAAGAAAAATCGGATTTCCAACAACTAGCACAAGTACGCGCTCTTCACCTCACGTACATGGCATTTCAATTACCACAATATAATCCTAAGGGGAAAAGTCCCCCGCACAAGGTTAGACAAGCCACTTACCTCGAAACGACTCAAATCAACTAGAAACCATGCTTTTGCCACGAGTATCCGACTCCAAATGGCCCAAATCTATTCAATTCCATTTCATAATGTAAATAATACTTCAAGAAGATGAATCTACAATTAAGTTCTAAGCTAATATGCGAAATTATGTAAAATAATCAAAATGCCCCTCGGGCCCACATCTCGAAATCGAGTAAAATTTATATTTTCAAAAACCTTGCACTCTCACGAGTCTAACCATACCAAAGTTGTCCAAATCCCATAACATTTCGACCCTCAAATCCGTGATTCTATCCGAGAGGGTTTTCTAAACTTTTCCAACAAAATTCACGGATTAAATGCCAAAACTAGTAATAGATTCGAGTAATCTAACCAAAATTAAGTTAAGAACACTTACCCCGTTGTTCCCTCCGAAAATCTCTCAAAAAATCGCCTCACCCGAGCTCGAAATCGTCAAAAATGGAAATTGGGACGAAGTCCCATTTTCAGAACTTGAAATAATCTATCCAGCAATTTTCGCACATGCGGTTACTGTTCACCGCAGGTGCAGTTACTATTCACTGCAGGTGCAATACTGTTCACCGTAAATGCGGTCACTGTTCACTGCATGTGTGGTACTATTCACTGCAGAAGCTAAAATGCAGAAGCTGAAATTTCAGCAGCTTTCTTCAAGTCAGAATTGATCCGTTAACCTTCCGAAACACACCCGAGGCCCCCGGGACCTCAACCAAACATGCCAACCAATCCTAAAACATCATTCAAACTTGTACCAATCTTCAAAATACTTCAATCAACATCAACACACCTATTTTTCATCAAATTCAAACCTAAGAATGTCAAAAACTCTAAAAATACGCTTTCGATCAAAAAGTCTATCAAACCTCGTCCGAATGACCTGAAATTTTGTACACACGTCAAATTCAACACTACGGAGCTACTCCAACATCCAAAATTTCATTCTGATCCTCGGATCAAAATCTCTCTATCAAATCGGAAACTTTCAAAATTCAACTTTTGGCATTTCAAGCCTAAATTAGCTACGGACCTCCAAAACACAATCCGACCACGCCCCTAAACCTGAAATCACCTAACGGAGCTAACTGAACCATCAGATTTCTATTTCGAGACCGTCTTCACACTGTTCCGACTACAGTTAATTTTCTAACACTTAAGCTCTCATTTAGGGATTAAGTGTCCCAAAACTCTCCGAAACTCAAAATCGAACATCCCGACAAATCAAAATAGCAGAAATAAACTTGGGGGAAGCAGTTAATAGGGGATCAAGGCGTAAATTCCAAAAATGACTGGACGGATCGTTACATCTTCCCACTCTTAAACATTCATTCGTCCTTGAACGAGAACAAAGACATACCTGAAGTAGTGAAAAGATGAGGGTACTGGCTGCGCATATCCTGCTCGGTCTCTCAGGTCGCCTCCTCGACCAGATGACCTCGTCACTGAACCTTAACGAACGCAATGTTCTTTGACCTCAGCTTCCTGACATGCCTATCCAATATTGCCACTAGCTCCTCAACATAAGATAGATCCTTCTCCAACTGGACTGAGCTGAAACCCAACACGTGCGATGGATCACCGTGATACCTCCGGAGCATTGAAATATGAAATACCGGATGAACCCCTGTGAGGCTGGGAGGTAAGTCAAGCTCATAGGCAGCCTCCCCAACTCGCCTCAATATCTCAAAAGGGCCAAAACCTCGGACTCAACTTCCCTTTCTTCCCAAATCTCATAACGCCTTTCATAGGCGAAACCCGAAGCAAAACCCGCTCTCCAACCATGTAGGAAACATCATAAACCTTCCGGTCCGCGTAACTCTTCTGTTTGGACTGGGTTGTACAGAGTCTATCTTGAATTACCTTGACTCTCTCCAAAGCATCCTGAACCAAATCTGTGCACAATAATCTGGCCTCACCCGGCTCGAACCAAACCACTGGAGATCTACATCGTCTACCATATAAGGCTTCGTACGATGCCATCTGGATGCTGGAATGATAGTTGTTGTTGTAGACAAACTCTGCCAATGGCAAGAACTGATCCCAAGAACCTCCAAACTTAATCACACACGCATGGAGCATATCCTCAAGAATCTAAATAGTGCGCTCGGACTACCCGTCGGTCTGAGGGTGAAATGCTGTGCTCAACTCCACCCGAGTACCCAACTCCCCCTGTACGGCTCTCCAGAACCGCGATGTGAACTGAGTACCTCCGTCTGAAATAATGGAAACCGGAATACCGTGCAGACGGACAATCTCTTGGATATAAATCTCTGCCAATCGCTCCGAGGAATAGGTAGTACACACATGGATGAAATGCGCGGACTTGGTCAGCCGATCCACAATAACCCAAATGGCATCGAACTTCTTCAAAGTCCGTGGGAGCCCAGATACGAAGTCCATGGTGATATGCTCCCACTTCCATTACGGAATCTCTATCTGCTGAAGCAATCCACCCGGTCTCTTGTGCTCATACTTCACCTGCTAACAATTAAGGCATCTAGCTACAAACCCAACTATATCCTTCTTCATCCTCCTCCACCAGTAGTGCTGCCTCAAATCCTGATACATCTTTGTGGCACCCGAATGAATGGAATACCGCGAACTATGGGCCTCCTCTAGAATCAACTCCCGAAGCCCATCAACATTGGGTACACAGACCCTACCCTGTATCCTCAATACTCCATCCTCGCCAATGGTCATATCTCTGTCATCACCATGCTGAACCTTGTCCTTGAGGACAAGCAAATGAGGGTCGTCATGCTGCCGCTCCCTGATATGATCAAACAAGGAAGACCGAGAGACCACACAAACTAGAAACCAGATGTCTAGGGCATGAACATATTTAGCCATAGGCCTCTCTGCTGCTAGTAAATTAGCCAAACTCCCCAAACTCTCTGCCCGCGGCTCAAAGCATCGGCCACCACATTGGCCTTGCCCCGGTGATACAAGATAGTGATGTCATAATCCTTCAGCAACTCTAGCCGTCCCTTCTGACACAAATTAAGGTCCTTCTGCTTGAACAAATGCTGCAAACTCCGGTGATTAGTATATATCTCACAAGGCACACCGTACAAGTAATGATGCCAGATCTTCAAGGCATGAACAATGGCAGCTAACTCAAGATCATGGACAAGATAGTTCTTCTCATGTATCTTCAACTGTCTGGACGCGTAGGCAATCACCCTACCATCCTGCATCAATACCGCTCCAAGGTCAACTCTCGAGGCATCACAATAGACAGTATAAAACTCCGAACCTGTAGGCAATATCAAAACTGGGGCTGTAGTCAAAGCTGTCCTGAGCTTCTGAAAGCCCGCCTCACACTCCTCTGTCCACTGAAATGGAGCACCCTTCTGGGTCAATCTAGTCACAGGGGTTGCAATCGATGAAAACCCCTCCACATAACAACGGTGGTAGCCCGCCAAGCCAAGGAAACAGCGAATCTCTGTAGCTGAGGATGGTCTGGGTCAACTCTGCACTGCCTCTACCTTATTCAAATCTACCCGAATACCCTCACTCGATACCACGTGGCCCAAGAATGCCACGGAATCCAACCAAATCTCACATTTTTAAAACTTTGCATATAATCTCTTTTCCCTCAAAGTTTGAAGCACTGTCCTTAGGTGCTGCTCATGATCTTCTTGACTCTGGGAATATACCAGAATATCATCAATAAAGACAATGACAAAAGAGTCAAGATATGGTCGGACTACACTGTGCATCAAATACATAAAAGCTACTGGGGCATTGGAGAAACATGTCTACTTGAATAAATTGCTATATCTGTCTTAACTCCCTTAATTGTACTACGTGAATCATGCTAGGTTAGGGTTGCCTGCTTCACTTTGATATGAAATTGATTGGATTGAATTCTTGTTGTTGCTGCGTATTTACTTTGGGACTAAGGAACGGTATTCCGAGAGATCCCCTTGCACTTTATTTTGGGACTACGAGACGGTATCTCGGGAGATCCCCTGTATGTTTACTTTGGGACTATGGAATTGCATACCAGGAGATCCCCCTGCACATTTATGAGTTGGACTACGGGACTGCACCCGGGAGATCTTCTAGATATGGTATTTATATTTAGGGACTACAGGACGGTATCCTGGGAGATCCCCGGATGTTATCTCGAGACTAAGTTATGTCTTTTACTGTGTTTTACTTGCCTTTGTAATAGTTGTTGCTATCCTTTATATCTTGTGTTATTTAATTACACTGTCATTTCACACTATTAAACCTGTTTCTTATTTAACCTCAGTAGGGCCCTGACCTTCCTCGTCACTACCCAACCGAGGTTAGGCTTGTGTCACGACCCAAATTCGAGGGATATGGCCGGCAACCGACCGGGAAGCCCCAACCAAACAGACCTGGGTGCCTTTCCTACCCCACGCGTTACCCCATGTTTTCCTTACTCATTATTTGCAAGAACTAGCCATATAATTAACTTAAAAAACCTTTTGCAAAATATACATACACAGTAGTTAGTGAAGTTATTAATTTGTTGCCCAACAAAAGAAACGAGGATATACATAAGCTTTTACCTACATCCACTGTCTACGGAGCCTCTAAAAGTACAACAGGATAATACAGTAATTGCCGGTAACAAGGCTCCGGCTATACCTTACACAACATCAAAATAAAACTACGGAAACAAGCGGCCTAATCCATGCAGGGCCCCGAGGGGAATGGGGCTCACAAAAAAGCTGATGGAAGGCGGAGGGAGAGCTACGAACGGCGGTCTGGAGTACCTGCTACAGATCCACCTACAATCATAACATGAATGTAGCGTCCCCGACAAAAGGGACATCAGTACATTTGAATTGTACAGGTATGTATGAACAAACTTTGCCCCAAGTAAACTCGAACCATAATCAAGTAAGCAGTAATAATAGAACAACAATCAAATCCACAAGAAGAGAACAATTAAGCCAAATAGGTTTACAACCTTTCCTCCATAAACAAGTATGTAATTGTAATAGAATTAACAATCAAATCCACAATGAGAGAAAAATCAAACCAAACAAATTTACAATCTCTCCTGTTTCCCCTTCCACATTTCCTCATCAATAGTTTCACAATTGGTTCAAAATTTCATTTCAATGGCGATTTCGATCGCTTTCCAACCTTATTACCTCGGCCACCCTTATCACCACAACCCATACCTTATTACTTCGTGTTGCGGTGCATAACCCGATCCTACCGAGCAATCACAATTCACAAGCAACACCACAACCAACAAGTCACAAGGATAACAACAACAATTCTCAAGAAATAACAACAATAATTCTCAAGGAGTGACAACAAAAATTTTCATGAACTTCCAAGGCCATCAATACAATTTTCATGTATTTCACAACTCATATGCATAGATAGGTCACACCGATAATCTTCCACGTTAAGCTACATGTATTGCTACCACAGTTATTCCGAAATACATCAATTCCCATTTCCTTCCATCACTTGTGTCACAATTCTTACCACATAGCACATTCACAATCACAAACCTGGTTTATTTTCAATTACTTGCATCAACATAGTGAAGGCAAAACCATAATCACTCAACCGTACCAACCACAAGAATTTCACACCAATTCACGTAGAAATCACATACCAAGCACTCGAATACCCAAATAAGGTGATTTTACCAAGTTCAAAGTTAGCCATACATACCTGGAGCCGAATTCCTTTTTAATTCTTACTTCAATTCACCGAAATCTAGCAACGTCAATATAGTGCACAAATTAATACACATAGCTTAGAATTCAAGGTTACAATTACTACCCGAATATATTTAGGCCATTAACCCTTTCTTTGCACAAGTCTTTGCTCCCACCCCATTACTCTCACTAGGTTTTAGGTTATAGAAAGACATGCATGAATGAGTTCGACCCTTATTTTCAAAAACCTACGCATGAGACTCCCCTCCTTAATTTAAAATAGAATTTCAATGGAAAAAGTTAGGAATTTTACCTGTAGGGAAAGGGGTATGAAGATAAGTTTGAATTTCCCCGGCCCGGATAGCTTTGAAGAACAAGATTTTGGAGAAGATGAGTTTCTATCTCAAGACCCTCTATTCCTCTCTCTTAATTTGATCAGAATTCGTTAAAATGATGGGGGTTGGGGTGTTTTATTAAAAAAGGGGTCGGGTTTTAAAATTGGGAAAAATAGAAGCCCGGCAAGATCTGCGGTCGCAGAACTGAAATGCGGTCCGCATAGTGGACCGCAGAAATGCCCTCAAAACTCTGAAGGTCTGTTCCGGTATGCGGTAGGAATGCGGTCCGCATATTGATTATGCGGTCGCATAATGGATCGCATTTTCAATATCAATTTTGACCAATCTACTGTTTCACTCTGCGGTAGGAATGCGGTCCGCATAGCTGATCTGCGACCGCATTCTGGACCGCATAAATGACAATTTTTGGAAACTTGATTCTTTTGATTTTTTTAAAAGCTTAGATCACTACCAAGGGTCCGAATCGCGTGCATTCCTAACACATATTCGGAGTCGACACCATAAGTTACTAGGCTCTGAGTCCAAAAATTTTTATGGGGTCTCACAGCTTGGCACTTATTGAGTATCGCTGTGGTGCCCTCATGCCCTTTCTGTGCATGTTTTTCATGTGCAGATCCAGGTACTGCTACATAGGCCTACCATCATTGAGGTAGGGAGAGCTTTTGGAGACTTCGAGGTACATATGCCGCGTCCACAGATTGAAGAGTCTCCATCTTTATTCTATCTTGTAGTATTAGCCCTTGTATCATACTGTTGATGTAGACATTTAGGAGATAGAGCATTTTACTATATTTCTTTCAGCTTGTGTTCCCATGAGTTTTCGATTTTTGGGATAGTATTGTAGAATTTTGAGATATTGTGCTGTATGTGTCGAATGGCATTTTACATTTCGTTTCTATTTTGTTAAATCTTGGTTTTAATTTATAATTTCTGCAAGGTTTCGATTGTTTTTCTGCACTTGTTAGGCTTACCTAGTCATAGGGACTAGGTGCCGTCACGACAGTTCACGGAGGGCGAACTTGGGTTGTGACAAGTTAGTATCAGAGCTATAGGTTCATAAGAGTCACAAAACATAGGCCAGTTTATTAGAGTCTCACTGATCGGTACAGAGACGTCTGTATTTATCTACGAGAGGCTATGAAACTGTTAGGAAAATTCCACTTTATTTGATTTCCTTGTCGTGCGAGATTTTGACATCATAACTAAACTTCTGCCTTTCTATTCTCTCACAGATGGTGATGACACGCGTTACCCAAGAGGATCAGGCACCCACGCCCCCTAATGCAGCCGTCAGAGGCCAGGGCCAGGGTAGAGGCTGAGGACGCGCTCGTGGTGCAGCCAGAGCACCCTACGAGCTGCCACTGAGGTACCACTAGTAGTACCAGTCGGAGTCTAGACACCCGATACGTCTGCCGCTACTATTCTAGCACTCCAAGAGACTTTGGCACATTTTATTAGTATGTACACCACTTTGGCTCAGGCAGGGTTGCTTCCCCTTGCTGTAGCCATATCCCAGGCCAAGGGAGGAGTATAGACTACCGCTCCCTACACTACTGAGCAGCGAGTGCATGTTGAGCAGGTCCCAGAGGTTATAACTGCACCGCCTGCAGTAGCAGTTCAGCCCGAGGATAGGGTAGCGGCTTCAGAGGATGAGCAGCGGAGACTTGAGAGGTTCAAGAAGTATGATCCTCCGGTATTCAGTGGGTTAGCATCAGAGGATGCCTTGGGATTTTTGGAGGAGTGCTACCGTATTCTCCGCACTATGGGCATATCAGGATCGCGCGGGGTTTCCTTCACTACTTTCCAGCTTCGAGGAGCCGCCTATCAGTAGTGGCGTGCTTATGAGTTAGACATTTCGGAGTTAGATCATTTTACTATATTTCTCTCAGCTTGTGTTCCCGTGAGTTTTCGGGTTTTAGGATAGTATTATAGAAGTTTGAGATATTGTGCTGTCTGTGCCGAATGACATTTTACATTTCGTTTCCATTTTGTTAAATCTTGGTTTTAAGTTATAATTTCCACAAGGTTTCGGTTGTTTTTCCGCACTTGTTAGGCTTACCTAGTCGTAGGGACTAGGTGTCGTCAGGACATGTCACAGAGGGCGAACTAGGGTCATGACATATTTTAAAATTCAAGATATATTAGTTCAAACAAATTTATTGGGCTAATATAATTGGATTAATTATAAGCCCAATATATATGGATTAAATAAATAAGTCTTAATCCATTAGGCTAGCCCATTTAATTGGGTTGCAAACGATGAGCTCACCTCATTTGGCCCAAGATGTCATCTTTCTAGAGACCCAGTGCCACGTGTCAAATGACGTGGCACACCAAGTCAAATGGAAGAGCCAATAGGATCATGCCACATGTCAAAATGACAAGGCATGCCAAGCCACATTTAAAGGCCAATGAAACTGCGCCACGTATGCAATTGACATGTTCTAGCCAATCAAATGCGGCCTTGTCACACTTTATTTGATTGGTCGAAAAGAGTTTGTTCTTATCATAACTCTTCCCTTCCACAACTATAAATAGGGGTCTTCATAACTAGAAAAGACATCAAAAGTTATAACAAGAAGCAAGAAAGAGCCCGTGGATCAAACATTGCAAATTCCTCCACAAGTTTCAAGCTTCAAGCAATCAAGTTCAAGTTCAATAAATCAAGTTCAAGCTCAAGAATGAAGAACAAATCAAGTTCAAGCTCAAGAACGAAGAACAAATCAAGGTTCAAGGGGTGCGAGTTCAAATCAAAGTTCGTGCTAGTTGAATTCAAGATCATCGAGTCAAGATCAAGCTCGAAAGCCCTTGAATTTATTTACTATTAGAAAGAAGAATCAGAGGATTCATAGAGATTGTAACACTCAAATATTTGAAATAAAATACTACGATTGTTGTAATATTTTTCGGTCTTGATTTTATTTTCTCGACGCACAAATTCTGGCACGCCTAGTGGGACAATCTCTACCTCTCATCTCAACTTTTCAAATCACCAAAGTTAAAGAACATCAAAATGGCTTCAAAGAAAATTAACTCCAGTTCAACTTCCACCAGGGCTGCTAATTCTAGGTTCTATGCTGATGTGGAAAACATACTCGAAGTTACCTTTGGAAGCTTTGGACCAGTTATGAGGAGCAAAGCAAGCTCGTTACGACAACAAGCACCTCAAGTGCCATCCGCATCTACCCCTATTTTCAAATATTCATCCTCAAAGGAGCATGATCTTCCACAAATGCACCCGAAGAAGGAAGCGATGTTGCTGAAAAGATCAAGAAAACTCTTGCTCTGCTTGACCTCTCCGGATCCAAGCACTCTGCTGTGAAGGAAGATGATGATGCTTCAAGTGATGGATCCTCCCCACTTACACCATATATCATGAGCCAATAAAGGATCAATTTGTGTGACAATTCATGCTACTCTCCACCATCTACATAAATCATGCAAGCTATGGTGACAAACACTTCATCTGTGGAGGAGCAGTTGGCAAACTTGACGGAAGCAATCACTAGCTTGACCAAATCATGCAAAATCAAGATGCTAGAATTGACAAGCTAACAAATAGGGTGGGAGTCTTGATGGAAAAAGAATCCACCCATGCACCTGGAAAACTCCGAGAAGTTCAAGGGATTGATCCTCTCCCACGACAAGTTGAATCCACTAAGGAAATTCCAGTCTCTTCGGAAGGTATAATTCCAATAAGTCAACTAAAGGAGTTCATTGAAGGGACTATAAAAAACAGATATGAAGTCGCTTCCAAGTCCTCCTTTACCCACGCAAAGCCGTACACTTCAAGGATCGATATGTTAAAGATTCCTGCTGGCTATCAGCCTCCAAAATTTCAGCAGTTTGATGGCAAAGACAATCCAAAGCAACATGTGGCGCACTTTGTTGAGACATACAACAATGTTGGGACTTATGGAGATAACCTCATCAAGCAGTTTGTTCGCTCAATAAAAGGAAATGCTTTTGATTGGTATGCGGACCTTGAGGCTGGATCTGTCGATAGCTGGAATCAACTAAAGCAAGAATTCCTAAATTGCTTTTATAGCATGAGACTTACTGTGAGTATGATAGAACCTACAAATACTCGTCAACGAAATGGTGAACCAGTTATTGACTTCACCAATCATTGGAGGAATGCAAGCCTCAACTGCATAGATAGGCTTAGTGAAGCTTCGGGCATAAAGATGTGCATCCAGGGCATGCATTGGGGACTATGCTGCATCTTTCAAGGTATCAAGCTTGGCACATTTGAAGAATTTGTGACTCGTGCCCATGACATGGAGTTGAGCATGGCCTCCGCTGGAAATGAAAGGTTGCCTATCTATGAGCCTCGAAAAGGGAACGACAAGAAAGAAGTCAGTAAATGGAGCAAGTTTGTACCCAAATTTAAAAAGAAAGAAGCTATGAATGTCAACACATCACCTATGAAGTTCACAATGAAGGTGAGCAAGAAGTAGAGTATGAAATTCACTTATTTTCAAAATAAACCAAGTGGAAAGTTTACTCTAAAAGAAATGCAAGAGAAAGAGTATCCATTTTTGGATTCTGATGCGCCAACTATTTTTGAAGAACTCCTCGAGTTAAATCTCGTTGAGCTTCCGGAGATGAAGCGACCAAATGAAGCCGGGAAAACAAATAAGCCAAATTACTGCAAATACCATCGACTTGTGAGACACCCTCTACAGAAGTGCTTTGTTTCAAGGAAAAGTCATGGACTTGGCTCGCAAAAAGAAGATCGTGCTTGAAGATGAGAAAGCAAGTGCAAACCAAGTCTCTATCACCTTTGGCTCATTCAGTCCGGATGAATTATGTGGCTTTAAAGAAATTAAAGATGAAGAATCACTAGGGGACAATAAAGTTGAAGTCAATCAACCTAATAATGATGAAGGTTGATGTTGGTGACTCATCGTAGACACCACAGAAGGTTCCCGTGAAAAGAATTAGTATAACAACCAACAAGAAAAATGATGGTAAAAAGACTAAGGAGATGGAATCCAATTAAGCACTTAAAGGGAGAAAAAGTGGAGGTGCACCACTCTCAAAACCCATGAAATCCAGTGACCTTGGAGGAGTTTTTACCAAGTTAGTTCCACACAAAGATTTCTCATGAGGGTATCGATACCTCTTGTTGCCATGCTGACAAAGGGGGAAAGAGAGTGATGACCTGCCGTTGGCACCATCTTCAGAAAAGCTCATCGAGTCCACTCCTCAAGAAGTTAATGCTTGGAAGAAAAAGTCACGTTCACAAATGATGACCTTTTGCTAGGTGACACTCTTCATAACTGCCCATTGTACGTGGTTGGCTATATGCTTGAGGAAAGGGTAAATCGATTTTTTGTTGATGGAGGATTCTCATTGAACATTTTGCCAATTTGTATTGTGAAAGAACTTGGTATTCCCATGGACGAACTCTCAAAAAGTCGTGTGATGATCCAAGGATTAAACCAAGGGGGGCAAAATGCCATAGGTGCGATCAGGTTAGGAATCACCATTTAAGATATCCAATCAAGTGCATGACTGCATGTGATCGATGCAAAGACTTCATATGATGTATTGCTTGGAAGACCTTGGATACATAAGAATAAAGTAGTTCCATCTACCTACCATCAATGTTTAAAATAGTACGAAGGTGAAGTCGAGAAGAAGATAGTTGCTTATAATGAGCCATTCACCGAGGAAGAGTCACACTTCACCGATGCAAAGTTCTACTTGAATAACTGCATTGTGAAGGAGATAAAAGTTGATGATAAGCAAGAATGATGAGCCCATACATAATAGAGTTGAGGTGATTATTGGTAAAGCCAAAGCTGTCACTGATAAGCTACATGCCAACGCGTATAAATCTCATCGAGGGGATATTGCGTCATGTGGAAAGAAAGTAAGTCTCGTTCTCCAATATGTCCCTAAAAGAATGAAAGATGAGGGCGAATCATGTAATCTCCAAACTAACACGCTAAAGGATTTAACTCTTCCAGTAAAACTAATTGAGGCAGTAAAGTTGTCCTCGAAGCTGCTTGCAGGGTTTGTAGCCCAAAATTATTTGGAGAATGTGGAACTCCCTACGAACAAATGATGATTTTGATCCTAAAACTTACATGCTATCTATAAAAGCTGGATACAATCCCAATGAGCCATCAAAGTTAGGGAAGCTCCCATCAGAAGCTGCAACGAGGCAAGCGCATGAAGGTTTGGGATGCAAGTAATTATCACCAGTGCGCACCTCAATAAGAATGGAGAGTAGCAGTTATATCACTGTAAAAGACGAATATGCCACTTCTAACAGGCTTTCTATCTTTGATCGACTTGGAAAATCAACTATGAGATTTTTCGTATTTGAGATATTTGGTCCATTAAAGAAGGGGAATAAGTTCCAGAGAAATTATCAAAATACAAGAACACCCGATTCACCCAAAATTCAGAAGATCCCTAAATATTTCCAAAGTTTGGTTCCTTCTAGAATGAAGTGACAAACAAAAGTCATGGTTTCATGTGAGGAAGTACTGAAGGTAAAGCCATATACTGTGGTCTACACTAAGGAACGTGACGAAGATGAAGAAAGTGTGGGTTCTTCCTATCAAGTTACTGTACAATGCGAGAATGGTGTTCCATCTTCAATGGAGGATAATGCAGAACTGGAGGATGTTTCACCGTGTTATCACATATCCTTTAACGATGGGGACCCTCAAGAAGATGAAGATGCGAAAGATGCTACACCTGAACTTGAAGAAGGAGTGGAGATGATAGTTGATGCCTTATAAGAAGACCTTGGCATCGATGAAGAACCAACACCCACCTACCTAAGTGTTTTACTAGAAGTGGATGAAGAAAGCACTTATATTGAGTTACTCAAGGAGTTCAAGGATGTCTTTATTTGGAGTTACACAGCCCGAAAGTAGTAGTTCATCACATTGCAGTCAAAAATGGTGCTCGCCTTGTTAAACAAGCTCAAAGGTGCTTTAGGCCGGACTTGGTTCCCTTGATTGAAATCGAAGTTACAAACTCACCCAAGCTGGCTTTATTCATGAAGTTGAATACCTAACATAGGTTTCAAATATTGTCCCTGTAAGGAAGAAAAATGGTTAGATTTGAGTGTGCGCTGACTTTAGGGATCTTAACAATGCATGTCCGAAAGATGAATTCCCGCTTCCCATTCAAGAACCGATGATCAATGCTACTACTGGGTACGAGGAAATGTCATTCATAGGTGGTTCATCAGGCTATAACCAAATTTGCATGGCACCAAAATATAAAGAGCTTACTGCATTCCTTACCCCCAAGGGTATTTATTGCTACAAGGTAATGCCTTTTGGCTTGGAAAACACTGGTGCTACTTACCAAAGAGCTATGCAGAATATCTTTGATGACCTTCTCCACAAGAATGTCAAATGCTATGTTGATGAATTGGTGGTAAAATCAAGCAAAGCGACCACTTGAAAGACTTGATAATGGTGTTTGAGGTTTTCCGGAGATACCAACTTAGGATGAATCCATTAAAATACGCCTTTGGAGTTACCTCCGAAAAGTTCCTGGGTTTCATTGTCCGGCATCGAGGGATTGAAATAGATAAAACTAAAGTATATGCAATCTTGAAAATGCCTGAGCCCCGCAATATTCATGAAATGGAAAGTCTGCAAGGAAAGATAACATACCTTAGGAGATTCATCTCAAACCTAGCTGGGAGGTGCCAACCATTCAGTTGCCTTATGGAGAAAGGTGTCCCTTTCAAATGGGACCAACCGTGTAGCTATGCCTTTGAGAGCATTAAATCCTACTCGGAAAGCCAATGATACTATACATTTTAGCACAAGAAAGGTATGTTGGAGCATTGTTGGCCCAAGAAAATAGTGAAGGGAAAGAAAACTCCCTTTACTACTTTAACAGAATGATGACACCAAATGAGCTGAATTATTCACCAATTGAAAAGTTATGTTTGGTGCTAGTCTTCTCAATCCAAAAGTTGAAGTACTAATTTCAAGCTCATGTCGTTCATTTGGTTTCTAGAGCAAATCCCATCATGTTTGTGATGTCAAAACCTATCCTTAATGATCGACTAGAAAGGTGGTACCTCCAGTTTCAACAGTTTGAAATCATGTAAATCCCTCAAAAGGCTATAAAAGGACAAGCGTTAGCGGACTTCCTAAAAGATCACCCTATACCTGATGATTCGGAGCTAACTGACGAACTACCTGATGAGGATGCAATGGTCGTTGAAGTTCAACCTCCACAAAAGATGTACTTTGATGGTGCTGCGCATCATGCAAGAGCTAGTGCTGGTGTAGTATTTTTCACTACCCAAGGTGAAGTCTTGCCCTACTCCTTCACCTTAACACAACTCTATTCCAACAATGTTGCCGAGTATCAAGCATTAATAATTGGGCTTGAAATGGCCGTTGATATGAAGAATTGCAATTGCAAGTCTTTGTTGACACCAGTTAGTGGTCAACCGGCTTTTAGGTAGTTACAAGGTTAAGAAGCCTGAACTAACCCCATATCATGATTACACTGACAAATTAATGGGGTGGCTCGGTGATGTGACTATTCAACATGCCAAGGAAAGAAAGTAAGAAGGCTGATGCTTTGGCTGACCTAGTTTCATCGTTAATCCTGCCTGATCAAGCGCAAGTTACTATCTTCCGAAAATGGGTGGTACAAATGCCAAATGAGGCTGAAGGTGAATAAAATGAACTCAACCATCTTGTCGCTGTTTCTGAAGTTGAGAAAGAAGAATGGCAACAACCCATTATCGATTACTTATGCTATGGGATACTTCTAGAAAATCTATGGAGAAGGAGTGAAGTCCGTCGTCATGCACCTCGCTTCCGTTACTACAAAGTTACCTTATACAGAAGATTATTCAAGGGAGTACTCTTGCGATGCTTAGGGGAAGATTAAGCAATCCAAGATTTGTAAGAAGCGCATTTTGGGTATGTGGGTCACACCAGTCTGGACTAAACCTCCACTTCCGTATAAAAAACTAGCGGATATTATTGGCCAACGATGGTAAAAGATTGCATGGACTATGCTCGAAGATTCAAGGCTTGTAAATTCCATGCGAATTGTATTCATCAACCTCCTGAAGTGTTGCACCCGACTGTTGCATCCTGGCTATTTAACGTTTGGGGATTGGATATAGTTGGACCACTACCAAAGTCCTCAGGTGGGGACCTATACATCTTGGCTGCAACCGACTACTTCTCAAAATGGGCTGATGTTGTTGCTCTTAAGGAAGTAAAGAAAGAAAATGTTGCAAGTTTCATCCAAGTAAACATTATTTATCGCTTTGGCATTCCTCGTTACATAATAATAGATAACGAAAAGCCATTCGACAATAGGTTGATGAACAATATTTGTGATCTCTTTGCTTCAAGCAACGAACTCTTCGATGTACAATGCTGCCGCCAATGGTCTAGCTAATGCATTCAATAAAATGCCATGCATCTTGTTAAAGAAAGTCATCTATAAATCCAAACGAGATTGGAATAAATGTATGGAAGAAGCTCTATGGGTATATAGGACGACTCATCACACATCAACACAAGCAACTCCTTATTCACTCGTTTATGGAGTCGAAGTCGTCTTTCCACTTGAGCATAATACATTCATTACGACTGGCTATTCGAGAAGGGATAACTAATGAAGAAAATGCTCGACTTTGATTAGTAGAGCTGGAGGCTCTTGATGAGAAGAGGTTGGAAGCTCAATACAGTCTTGAATGTTACAAAGCTTGATTGTTTCGCGCCTTCAATAAAAGAGTTCTCCCAATATCTTTTCAAGTAGAAGATCAAGTCCTTGCTGTACGAAGACCCATAATTACTTCCCATAAACCTGTATGGAAGTTCACTTCAAAATGGGATGGGTCATATGTCGTACAAGAAGCTCACTCAAGTGGGGCTTACAAGTTGGTTGATGCAGATGGCATGAGAATCGACCCTATCAATGGCAAGTTTTTGAAGATGTACTATCCTTGAAGTTAAAACACTCCTTACGCATGAGCCTAAACTGCATGTTCTTATACTCCTGGCCTACAAGAGTAAAAATTGTGTACTGCCCAAATAAAGAAGAGTCTACTAGGTTGAAAATCTCGAAAGAGGCGGCCTAGACAAAAGTTAGGACATAAAATAAAATTCTACTCATTCTGAACCACGATATGACTTAATCCTCTTCACCGAGGTACGTAGGTAGCTTAGAGTTCCATTCTGAGTTCAGTCGCATAAGTTCAAAAGATACATAGTTTGTCCAAATGAAGTAGGAGGGAATGTAACCCATTTAATTGGCACTTGAAAATCGAGCTGAGATACCATTCTTCTGTTAAACTTTGGATCCTATTTGATTTAAAAGGGGCAAGCCGCTACGGTAAATTGATGTCTTTAATAAAATGATTAATATCTTTTAGGAGGCTTCCAAGCATTTTCATTGAAGTCCAGGGATTCTCTATGCCTTCATGTTCGCCAAACCTTCAAGTTTTCTTTATGAAGCCTTCACGACGTTTCAAATTTAGTGAGACTTGAATCGAAGATATTTGACGAGAATGTAGCTCTTGAATTTATATTTCTAAATTAGAAAGGGTCTTGTGATCTCGAGGCTTCCACATCAAGATAAATTTGTTTTGGTGAAGTCGCGTTAATTTGGGATTGTTCGACATATCAGAAACCAAAGTCGACTTCGAAATGTCATCTAAAACTATCCTTAAGAAATTAAATCTTGAATTTTGGATATGTTATAGAATTTCAATTTAAGTTTCCAAAAAATTAAACGGTTCATAATTTTGACGTTTCTACACCAAGATAAACTTTTTTTTCGTGAAACTACGCAAATCTGAAACTATCAACGTGTCAAAATTTAAAGTTAGATTCAAAATAATATCAGGGACGATTCTCAAAGTGTTTGATTCCATATTTTGGATATTTCTTAGATCTTGAAGTCTAGTTTCTATGAAGTCAAACGGTTCATAATTTTGACGTTTCTACACCAAGATATAATTTTTTTGGTGAAACTGTGTAAATCTGAATCTATCGACATGTCAGAATTTAAAGTTAGCTTAGAAATATCTGGGACGATTCTCAAAGTGTTTGATTCCCAATTTTTGATATGTCTTATTTTGAAGTCTCGTTTCCATGAATTCAATCGCTTCTTAATTTTAACCTTACTATACAAAGGTATGATTTTTTTTGTGAGACTGCACAGATCTAAAATTTTCTATGTGGTGAAATATAAAGTTGGTTTCAGAATACGATTCTGAAGGTGTTTGTTCTAACTTTTTGATATGTTTTAGATATTGAAGTCTAATTTTTGAGAAATCAAACGTTTCATTATTACTCTCTCACGACAAGATATGAATCATTTGTTACAAGCATGTAAAGCTGAAAATTATGCTACTCAGATAAAAGTTGAACAATGTAAAGCAAAAGAGAAGCTAAAATATTTAAGCCCTCAAAGTCTCTAAATTGAAGTCTTCAAGTCCGTCGGTCTTCAAGTTGAAGTCTCTAAGTTGAAATCTTCAAGTCTAGTGGTCTACAAGTTGAAGTCTTCACGTTTGCACTCTTCAAGTTAAAATATTCAAGCCCTCCAAGTCTCTAAATTGAAGTCTTCAAGTCCATCGGTCTTCAAGTTTCAATCTTCAAATTTGCCGATCTTAAAGTTGAATTGTTTAATCCCTCCAAATGTTCAAGTTGAAGTCTTCAAGTCTGCTAATTTTTCAAGTTGAATTTCAAAAGTCAACCACTCTTCAAGTTGAAGTCTGCAAAGTCAACCAAATCTTTAAAGTTTTCCAAGTGTTCAAGTCGATGTTGTCTTCGAGTTGAAGCTTTATAACTTTCCAATCTTAAGGTGGACATATAATCCCCTTTGTACCTTAAGTTGGCCTCTTCATGGGTTTGTCCTTAAAAGGAACTATAATTTTCACTGAGAATAATCTCTCTAATAGTCGAGTCATTTTGAGAGTAATCTCTCCGGTAGTCGGGGCACATTGAGAGAATCTCTCCAATAGTCGGGCCACATTGAGATAATCTCTCTGATATTTGGGTCATTTTAAGAGTAATATCTTTGGTAGTCGAGCCACATTGAGAGTAATCTCTTCGGTAGTCGAGCCACATTGAGAGTAATCTCTTTGATAGTCGGGCCATGAGAGTAACCTTTCCGATATTCGGGCAGGGATGAGTACCCATCCCCTCACACCTTATGATGGTCTTCTTGAAGTAAGGAGCGTTTGTAGGCATAAATTTTTTATTGGAATTAGATCCATAAAATAATTGGGACTATATTTTAAAATTCAAGATATATTAGTTCAAATAAATTTATTGGGCTAATATAATTGGATTAATTATAAGCCCAATATATATGGATTAAATAAATAATCTTTAATCCATTAGGCTAGCTGATTTAATTCGCTACAAATGATGAGCTCACCTCATTAGGCCCAAGATGTCATCTTCCTAGAGGCCTAGTGCCATGTGTCAATGATGTGGAACACCAAGTCAAATGGAAGAGCCAATAGGATCATGCCACGTGTCATAATGACAAGGCATGCCAAGTCACATTTAAAGGCCAATGAAATCGCACCACGTGTGTGTGATGACCCAAATAGTCATCACTTGTTTTAAATCAAATTCTATGTTTCTGAGGCCTTGAAAACCTCATTTAGAGTCACCTCGAATTGCGTGCACAGTTTGGGCGCGTAGCCGGAAAGCTTAAATATGGAAATCTATGAAAAATTATAAAACTTGGTTATAAAATGAGTTAATTTGACTTCGATCAATGTTTTGAGTAAACGAACCCGGACCCGGACCCGTGATTTGACGGTTCCGAAGGGTATGTAGGAAAATACGGGACTTGGGCGTATGTCCGGAATCGAATTCCGAGGTCCCAAGCCCGAGAAATGAAGATTTAAAGGAAATTGTTTAAGGAAATTTGAAATGAAATTTTATTAGAATGTATTGGTATCAGGCCTGTATTTTGGTTCCGGTGCCCGGTACAAGTCTTATATATGATTTAAGATGTTTCTGTAAAATTTGGTGAAAAGCGAACGTAATTTGACGTGATTCATACCTAAATTGCTAATTTGATACTTGATGAAGTTTGAGAAAAGTTCTTGATTTTGAGGTTTGATTCATTGTTATTGAGGTTATTTTGGCGATTTGATCGCACAGATAAGTTTCTATGATATTGTTGAGTTAGTACATGTGTTTGGTTAGGAGCCCCGAGGGCTCGGGAGTGTTTCGAGAAGTTTTGAACTTGAGAAAAAGTTGCAAATTTCTGTTGTTAGTGCCCAGGAATTTGACCCTTCGCGTTTCCGTGGACCTACTCGCGAACACGTAAGGCAAAAATCCCCAGAGCCCATTTTCTTCATCGCGAACGCAAAGGTTGAGACACAAATGCGAAGTTGAGGAGGGAGACCCTTCATGAACGCGTCTCTCCACTCGTGAACGCATAAGGTTGAGGGGAGGGGTCACCTTTTGTTCATCGTGAACGCGACCACTGGTACGCGAACACGTAGGATTGAGGATCCAAATCTCTACAAATGCGATCCTTTTCAACGTGAAGTCCTGGCATGCCTGACTCATAGCGAACGCGATGATCCTGTCGCCATCGCGAAGTTGCCCTGTGATTTTTAAAAGCCAAAAACAGAACACTTACGGGATTTTATAAAAATTTCACAAACCCCTTCTTCTCCAAAGATCTTAGGCAATTTTTGAAGCAATTCTTCACCATATTCTCTTGGGTAATTAATCTTTAACTCATTGTCTTCATTTTCCATTAACACCCATTATATTTCTAGGCCTAAATCATGTGAATAAGAGTAGAAAATTAAGGATTTGGGTAGAACTAGGGCTTTTTGATTAATTGTGATTTATACCTCATTTTAGGGTCTAATAGGAAATAATTATATATTTGGGCTCGTGGGTTAATGGGTGATTTGATTTTGGTCCGAACCTCGTGTTTTGACCAAGCGAGCTCGGGGTCGTTTTTTGGATTTTTGGGAAGAATGATTGGAAAGATATAATTAAACATTAGAATTGGATTGTTTAGCATTTATTAATGTTATTAAGTCGATTATGTATAGATTCGATTGGGTTGGAGCCGAATTTGAAAGGAAAAGCGGTGATTGAGGCTTGAGTTGGTCGTAGAAGTTCGAGGTAAGTGTTTGGTCTAACCTTAGCTTGAGGGATTAGGAGTCGAGTCCTATTTGCTACGTGATTATCATTGAGTATGGCATATAGGCATGTTGATGGTATCTATAAATTGGTGTCTATCATTGACCGTGAGTCCTATAATGTGATTTTCATGATTTCATTGAATAATCTATGCTTTAGAAGTGATTTCTATTTGTTGTGAAAAGTTAAGGAAGTAATTGTGACTTTTGAACATCGAGGAGCAATGGCTCAAGTTATATTTCAAATTTTTGAAAGTAAGTGAGTTTATTGAATCCTTTGGAGCATTGGCTCAAGTGGTAAAGCTAGTTGTAAAGTAAAAGTGAAAAGAGAAAGAGTTATTAAATGGTTCCCTTGTCGGGATATTATTGCTTATTTGGTTATCTCCCTTGTCGGGATGTTGATATTCTTGATGCTGTTCCCTTGCCGAGATTTAATTGTTTAATTATCTCTCCCTTGTTGGGATTCCTATTATAATCTTGTTTATTCCCTCGCCCCATTGTTGTGATTGTTGTTTGGGTGAGGAAGAGTGATAAAGCATGAAGGGTGATGCCGTGCATTGTTGTTTTGGGAGGAAAGAGTATAAAGCACGAAGGGTGATGCCGTGTATGATTATGAGGAAAGAGCGTAAAGCACGAAGGGTGATGTCGTGCCGCATGATGTACCATTACTTGCCAATTCTATTGATTGTTTGGTGAGGAAAGAGAGTAAAAGCACGAAGGGTGATGCGGTGCACATTTCTATTTTATATTTGCTTTGGTGAGGATGAGAGTAAAAGCACGAAGGGTGATTCCATGCATTTATTGATTCCTGATTCCTTATAGGTATCCGAGTTATATTGTTTCTTTCCTTACTTGATGCCTTGCTATTCAAAACTTTTATCTCCCCCACATCCTATTTCCCCTTCCCACATTGACTGGTTATTTCTGTATTTCCTTTTCCGCTGTATATATTTAAACTGCACAAGTTTATTTGGTAGTCTGGTCCTAGCCTCGTCACTACTTCGCCGAGGTTAGGCTGGACACTTACCAGCACATGGGGTCAGTTATGCTGATACTACACTTTGCACTATGTGCAGATCCCGCAGCAGCTTTCGGACAGTAGTTGGAGGGCTTCCTTCAGTCCATCCGGAGACCCAAGGTAGACCAACAGGCATCCACGGGCCCTGGCGTCTCCCTCCATCTTTATTTCCTATTTCCTTCTCTTTTATTCAGAAATAGTGTACTGTTATTCTTCAGACCTTGTATATAGTAATCTTAGATAGTCTGTGATACTGTGATACCAGATTTTGGGTATTTGAGATTTTAGAAGTTGTAGTAGACGTTGATTCCAGATATTTTATTGTTACCTTCCGCTTAATTATTTAAAGTTCCGCTGATTTCATGTTATCGCTTATATTTGTTAAAAAGAAGTAATTTGTTAATAAAGTAAGTAGTTAAGTTTTGGCTTGCGTAGCTCCCAATAGTAGGCGCCATCACGACTCTCGAGGGAGGGAAATCTGGGTCGTGACTGTGTGAAAGTGACATGTTCTGGCCAATCAAATGCGGCCTTGTCACACTTCAATTTGATTGGCCGAAAAGAGTTTATTCTTATCTTAACCCTTCCACAACTATAAATAGGGGTCTTCATAACCAGAAATAAAACCAGAAGTTATAACAAGAAGCAAAAAAGAGCTCGCGGATCAAACATTACATATTCCTCCACAAGTTTTAAGCTTCAAGCAATCAAGTTCAAGCTCAAGAACTAAGAACAAATAAAGCCTCAGGGGGTACGAGTTCAAATCAAAGTTCGTGTTAGTTGAATTCAAGATCATCGATTCAAGATCAAGCTCGAAAGTCCTTGAATTTATTTACTATTGGAAAGAAGAATCAGATGATTCATAGAGATTGTAATGCTCAAATATTTGAAATAAAATACTACGATTATTGCAATATTTTTTTGTCTTGATTTTATTTTCTCAACGCAAATTTATTAGCTACAATTTAATTATTCTAATATTTATTAAGACTTTAAAATCAACTAAAAATCATGCATATTAAATAATTACCTTATTTGAACTACTAGGTAAGAAATTCTAATATTAAAAATCAAATATTAACTAAAGATTTACCTCATAGAGCTATAAGATAAACATAGTAATTAAGCAATATATGAAAGCTAACACAGATTGAGATAGCTTATATATACTTTCTTTATAGCATTGAATCAAATGGTAATTAAGGAATAAAAAGAATCAAATCAAATTTTACATTAGTCTTGTTTATTATAGGTCCTCTGTGATTGTTCTTCTTTTATTTTTCAGACTATCATTGCCATGAATCCATGACAAAGAATAAGTTTTTCAAATATTTATGTAAAAGACTTTCTGTGGATTAATTACCTAATAAATAATAGAAACTAATATTGGAGTCCGGAACTAAGAGGTGGTTCTTTTGGGCTCAAAATACTTTTTTAGGTAAAAAAAAAGTTACCATTCAATATAAAACGCAGTTATGAACTGCGTTTTACCTTAACGGCTATTTGGGACGTTAAGGTTAAACATGGTTTGTTACTGCATTTTATATAAAACGAGTTTTAATATCGCGCTTTACCTAGAAGCTGATAAGATAGCTATATAAAGCGCAATTCATTACTGTATTTTATATAAAATACAGTAACAAACCACGCTATACATGTGTAAATAATCTTCCCCTTCCCTTTCCCCCACGTTCTAGACAGAATTCGGCCCCCCCAATTCTTTAAAAATTATAGTGGTCTCCCTCTCCATTAATGACCCAAAAAGCTTGTGTGCACCCCATCTGTCCCGTAAAAAGTAGATATTAAGATATTGTTAGTCCCACATGGCCAAGCCTTCTATTGTTGTGGGTTGCTTGTTTTAGAGTCAAATTTTTAAATTTTTAACTTTTCGAAAAACATAAATCGAGGCATTCCAATTTTGTTTATGTAAATGCATATTAGTTGTTTTGAATGTGTTTCATGTTATTTTGTATTTTTAGTGATTAAATTGGTATGTTATTTTTATTCGAATTAAGATTTTAATGTTCTAAAAAATATGTAAAAATTGTGAAATCATTATTATTTGTTAAGACATGTAATCAAGTGCATGGCTGCATGTGATCGATGCAAAGACTTCATACACGTCTTGCTTGGAAGGCCTTGGATACATGAGAGTAAAGCAGTTCCATCTACCTACCGTCAATGTTTAAAATACTATGAGGATGAAGTCAAGAAGAAGATAGTTGCTGATGATGAGCCATTCACCGAGGCAGAGTCACACTTCGTCGATGTAAAGTTCTACTTGAAGAACCGCATTCTGAAGGAGATAAAGTTGATTATGGCATGAAAAGCAAGAATGATGAGCCCCTACATAAAAGAGCTGAGGTGACTATTTGTAAAGCCAAAGCTGTTACTGAGGAGGTACACGCCAACGCGTATAAATCTCATCGAGAGGATATTGCGTCGTATGGAAAGAAAGTAAGTCTCGTGCTCCAATATGTCCCTAAAAGGAAGAAAGACAAGGGCGAATAATCTAGTCTCCAAACTAACACGCTAAAGGAGTTAACTCTTCCGGTAAAACTAATTGAGGTAGTAAAGTTGTCCTCGAAGCCGCTTGCAGGGTTTGTAGCCCAAAATTGTTTGGAGAATGTGGCACTCCCTACAAAGTAAATTGATGAAGGTTTTGACCCTAACGCTTACAAGCTATCTGCAAAAGTTGGATAAAATCCCAATGAGCCATCAAAGTTAGGGAAGCTCCATCAGAAGCTGCAACGAGGCAACCACGTGAAGGTTTGAGATACAAGCAATCGTCACCAGTGCGCATCTCAATAGGATTTTTGTCTTTGATCAACTTGGAAAATCAACTATGAGAACTTTCGTAGTTGAGAGACTAGGTCCATTAAAGAAGGGGAATAAGTTCCAGAGAAATTATCAAAATGCAAGAACACTCGATTCACCCAAAATTCAGAATATCCCTAAAGATTTCCAAAGTCTGGATCCTTCTAGAATGAAGCAACAAACAAAAGTCATGGTTTCGTGTGGTGCTGTACTGAAGGTAAAGGCATACACTGTGGTCTACACTAAGGAAAGTGACGAAGATAAAGAAAGTGTGGGTTCTTCATATCATGTTACTATACAAGGCAAGTATGATGTTTCATCTTCAATGGAGGATAATACAGAATTGGAGGATGTTTCACCGTATTATAACATATCCTTTAACGATATGGACCCTCAAGAAGATAAAGATGCAAAAAATGCTCCACCTGAACTTGAAGAAGGAGCGAAGACGACAGTTGATGCCTTAAAAGAAGTTAAGCTTGGCACCGATCAACAACCAACACCAACATACCAATGTTCTTAACTAGAAGTGGATAAAGAGAGCACTTATATTGAGTTACTCAAGAAGTTCAGGGATGTATTTGCTTGGAGTTACAAAGAGATGCCTGGCTTGGATCCGAAAGTAGCAGTCTATCACCTTGCAGTCAAAAATGGCGCTCGCCTTGTTAAACAAGCTCAACGGTGCTTTAGGCTGGACTTGGTTCCCTTGATTGAAATCGAAGTTAATAAACTCATCCAAGCTGGCTTTATTTGTGAAGTTAAATACCCAACATGGGTTTCAAGTATTGTCCATGAAAGGAAGAAAAATGGTCACATTCGAGTGTGTGTTGACTTTAGGGATCTTAACAATGCATGTCCGAAAGATGAATTGCCGCTTCCCATTCAAGAACTGATGATCGATGCTACTACTGGGTATGAGGTAATGTTATTTATGGGCGGTTCATCTGGCTATAACCGAATTTGCATGGCGCTAAAGGATGAAGACCTTACTGCATTCCTTACCCCCAAGGGTATTTATTGCTATAAGGTAATGCCTATTTTCTTGAAGAAAGCTGGTGTTACTTAACTAAAGAGCTATGTAGAAAATCTTTGATGACCTTCTCCACAAGAATGTCGAATGCTATGTTGATGACTTGGTGGTAAAATCAAGAAAGAAAAGAGACCACTTGAAAGACTTGATAATGGTGTTTTAGGTTCTCCGGAGATACCAACTTAGGATGAATCCATTAAAATACGCCTTTGGATTTACCTTCGAAAAGTTCCTGGGTTTCATTATCTGACATCGAGGGTTGAAATAGATCAAGCTAAAGTATATGCAATCTTGAAAATGCTTGAGCCCCATAATATTCATGAATTGGAAAATCTGCGAGGAAAGGTAGCATACCTTAGGAGATTCGTCTCAAACCTAGCTGGGAGATGCCAACCATTCAGTCGCCTTATGAAGAAAGGTGTCCCTTTGAAATAGGACCAAGCGTGTAGAAATGCCTTTGAGAGCGTTAAATCCTACTTGATGAAGCCTCCAATTTTGGCAGCCCCTATACTTGGAAAGCCGATGATACTATACATTTCAGCACAAGAAATTCTGTTGGAGCGTTGTTGGCCCAAGAAAATAGTGAAGGGAAAGAAAACTCCCTTTACTACTTAAGCATGATGATGACACCAAATGAGCTGAATTATTCCCCAATTGAAAAATTATGTTTGGCGCTAGTCTTCTCAATCCAAAATTTGAAGCACTACTTTCAAGCTCATGTCGTTCGTTTGGTTTCTAGAGCAAATCCCATCTCGTTCGTGATATCAAAACCTGTCCTTAGTGATCGGCTAGCAAGGTGGTACCTCCAGTTTCAACAATTTGAAATCATATACATCCCTCAAAAGGCTATAAAAGGACAAGCGTTAGGGGACTTCCTAGAAGATCACCCTATACCTGATGATTGGGAGCTAACTGACGAACTACTTGATGAGGACGCAATGGCCGTTGAAGTTCAACCTGCACGAAAGATGTACTTTGATGGTGCTACGCATCATTCTAGAGCTAGTGGTGGTCTAGTATTTGTCACTTACCAAGGTGAAGTCTTGCCCTACTCCTTCACCTTCACACAACTCTGTTCCAACAATGTTGCCGAGTATCAAATATTAATAGTTGGGCTTGAAATGGCCGTTGATATGAAGAATTGCAATTGCACGTCTTTGGTGACTCCTAGTTAGTGGTCAATCAGCTTTTAGGTAGTTACAAGGTTAAGAAGCCTGAACTACGCCCATATCATGATTACGCAAAAAAATTAATAGGATGGCTCAATGATGTGACTATTCAGCATGCCATTGAAAGAAAATAGCAAGGCTGATGCTTTAGTTGACCTAGCTTCATCGTTAATCTTGCCTGATCAAGTGCAAGTTACTGTCTTCCAAAAATGGGTGGTACCAATGCCAAATGAGGCTGAAGGTGAAGAAAATGAACTCAAGCATCTTGTCGCTGTTTCTGAAGTTGAGAATGAAGAAAGGCGACAACCCATTATCAACTACTTATACTATGGGATACTTCCAGAAAATCCGCGAAGAAGGACTGAAATCCGTCGTCGTGCACCTCGCTTACTTTACTACAAAGTTACCTTATACAGAAGATTATTCGAGGGATTACTCTTGCGATTCTTAGGGGAAGATGAAGCACTCCAAGCTTTTTCAAGAAGTGCATTCTAGATATGTGGGCCACACCAGTCTAGACCAAAGCTCCACTTTCATATTAAAAAGGAAGGGATACTATTGGCCAACGAGAGTAAAAGATTACCTTGACTTAGCTCGAAGATTTAAGGCTTGAAATTCCATGAGAATTTTATTCATCAACCTCCTATAATGTTGCACCCGACCGTCGCATCCTGGCCATTTGACGCTTGGGGATTGGATGTTATTGGACCACTGCGAAATTCCTCAGGTGGGCACCTATATATCTTGGCTTCAACTGACTACTACTCAAAATGGGCTGAAGCTTTTGCTCTTAAGGAAGTAAAAAAGGAAAATGTTGCAAGTTTCATCCGAGTAAACATTATTTATCGCTTTGGCATTCTCGTTACTTAATAACGAATAATGGAAAGCCATTCAATAATAGGTTGACGAACAGGATTTTTGATCTCTTTGCTTCAAGAAACATAACTCTTCGATGTACAATGCTGCTGCGAATGGTGTAGCTGAGGCATTTAACAAAACTCCATGCAACTTGTTAAAGAAAGTCGTCTCCAAATCCAAACGAGATTGGAATGACCGTATGGAAGAAGATCTATGGGCATATATGACGAATCACTGCATGCCAACACAAGTGACTCCTTATTCACTCGTTAATGGATCGAAGTCGTCTTACCACTTGAGTGTTAAAATACCTTCATTACGACTGGCTATTTAAGAAGGGATCACCGATGAAGAAAATGCTCGACTTCGATTAGTAAAGTTGGATGCTTTTGATGATAAGAGGATGGAACCTCAACAGAGTCTTGAATGTTATTAAGCTCGATTGTTTGAAGGTACGAGATAATCGAGCTTAATAACATTCAAGACTCTGTTGAGCTTCCAACCTCTTCTCATCAAGAGCCTCCAACTCTGCTAATCGAAGTCGAGCATTTTCTTCATCAGTGATCCCTTCTTGAATAGCCAGTTGTAATGAAGTTATTTAACGCTCAAGTGGCAAGACAGTTTCTACTCCATAAATGAGTGAATAAGGAGTCGCTTGTGTTGGCGTTTGGTGAGTCGTCCTATATTCCCACAGAACTTCCATACAGTCATTCCAATCTCGTTTGTTTTTGGAGACGACTTTCTCTAACAAGTTGCATAGAGTTTTGTTGAATGCCTCAGCTAGACCATTGGCTGTAGCATTGTACATTGAAGAGTTACGTTGCCTGAAGCCAAAGAGATCACAAAACTTTTTCATCAACGTATTATAGAATGGCTTTCCGTTATCTATTATTATGTAATGAGTAATGTCAAAGCAATAAATAATGTTTACTTGGATGAAACTTGCAACATTTTCCTTCTTTACTTCCTTAAGAGAAACATCTTCAGCCAATTTTGAGAAGTAGTCAGTTGCAGCCAAGATGTATAGGTGCCCACCAGAGGACTTGTAACCACCGGACCGTTCATTTTGAGATTTTGCACTTTGCTCGCCAGTTCTAAGGCATGAATTTCACTGTGCAGTGTATTATGACTTATGTAAATTGTTGGTTTTGGTTTTCAGGACGATCAGAATGAATTTGGAAGAATAGTTCTCAATTTGAAGCTTGAAATTTGAAAGGTTCGACCAAGATTTGACTTGTTAATATATGATCGTGGATTGGAATTTTTATGATTTGTTTAGCTCCGTTAGGTTATTTGGGACTTAGGAGCATGATCGGAATGTGTTTTGGATGTCCGGAGTAGATTTAGGCTTGAATTGGCGAAATTGAGTTTTTGGCATTTTTCGGTTGATAGGTGAGATTTTGATATAGGGGTCGGAATGGAATTCGGGAAGTTGCAGTAGCTTAGTTATGTCATTTGGGATATGTGTGCAAAATTTCAGGTCATTCGGACGTGGTTTGGTTATGTTTTTTTATCAAAAGCAGAATGCGAAAGATTTTAGAACCTTAGGCTTGAATTCGATGTGTTTTGGTGGTTTTGATATTGTTTGAGGTGTTTTGAAGAATGGTACAAGTTAGAATAAGGTTTTGGGATATTTTGGTGGCTTTGGTTGAGGTCCCGGGGGCCTCGGGTGAGTTTCGGGTATTTAAATGGACCATTTCTAGTTGTGAAAGTTGCAGAAAAATCTGCTGAAGTGTTGTAGACAGTAGTGCTTCGCGTTCGCGAGTGGACCCTTGCATTCCCGAAGGTTTAGCAGGTTAGGTTGAAGATTTAGCATTCACATTCATGAGGGAGATTCCACGTTCATGAAGGGTTGGGGTCGTTGTGCATTGCGTTCGTGATGGTTTGAGCTGTGGAGTCATCGCTATCGCGAGGCAGTGGCCGCGTTCGCGAAAGAGGAAAAGTGGTCAACGTCAATTTGTGCTTCGCGAAAGCTAAGCTTTGACCGTGTTCGAGATTAAGGAATTTTAATAGCTGGGCAGAATGTTTTAAAGACATGTTCCGTGACCTTGAACCCTTTTACACTATCTTTTGAACGGGAAAAGAGCTTTGAGGCGATTTTGAAGAGAGGAAATCATTATTCTTCATTGAGGTAAGGATTTTGGATCCTAAAAATCGATTATTTGTGATTAATGTGGAGTTAGGACTTGAGATTATGAGACCTTCTAAGGTTGATTTGAGGGTTCAAACGAAATTCGATTTTCGAGTTCTTTATATGTACATACTCGTGAGATGATGAAGAACTTTTTGGTATAAAATTTTTCCAGTTCCGGGATATAGGTCCGGGGATCAAATTTTGACTGATTTTGGGTTTTATGCTTAAAATCGATATTTTTCAATTGGAATTCATTCGTTTAGCATAATTTAATGATAAAAATATGAACTTCGTAGATTTGGAGGACTCAAAACTTGTTTTGAAGGTCAAAGTCATTGCAAGCTAGATTTCAGGCTGGATTGAGGTGAGTAATGATTTTAAATGCTGTCCTGAGGGTATGAAACCCCGGAATTTCACAGCGTACAACTATGTTGAGGTGACTCACACGCTAGATGACGAGCATGGGATAGAGCACCATTGGGGATTGTGACTTAGTCCATCCCGTATGACTATTTTACTGTGTATTTAATAGCTAACTGTTTGATATCATTATATATTTGGGCTAAACGCCGTATTTGGGCTTCATGCCAACTGTTTGAACCCTTAGGGGATTTTTAAATGATACTTTCCTCACTGTTTGATTTCGTACTGGTGCTCAGTCATACTACATTTTTACTATTTTAAAAACTTAGCTATGTTATTCTATTTTAAATACCTGAAATTATATTTTCAAATATATTTGAGCTGAGCTTCATATTTTACTGTGGTCCGAGGGGATTATGAGATTCTGACTAAGTAAGGTCGAGGGCCTGTGTTGTGAGGATACATTTGGGTCAGGCTGCACGCCGCAACGATGATAAATTGATTATGATAATGAGGCCGAGGGCCTGAGATTGTACGCCATGAGGTGGCTTGAGATTTATATGAGGCCAAGAGCCTGTTTATGATGCCACGAGATGGCTTGATTATATGCTTGGGCCGTAAGGGGACCCTCCCAGAATCTGTACACTTCCAATGAGCGCGGGTACCCATTGTGATATGAGATATAGACCGAGGGGCTGGTATTGTTCTGTGATATTGCCCGAGGGGCTGATTCTATTGTTACTGCGCTCGAGGGGCAGTTATTATGTGTTTACCTTTCTAGTGGTTTTCCTGTATATTATGAGATTTCTCTGTGTAATTATATTTACTGATTTTTGTTATGCCTCGTTTAGCTTAGTGTTGTGCCTTACGTGGTTTTATATTACTCAGTCTTCATTTATTTTTATTACTTAATGAGTTGGAAGTAATCACTTTACTCCCTACACCTTGTGTGTAGATTCAGGTATTTCTAAACCTGGTAGCGGGTATTGGTTGCTCAGAGGCAGAGTCATAGGAGTTTAGCAAGGTAGATACCCGACGTTCATAACATTTCCTTTCTACCCCTTGATTTTATTAGACTGTACCTTGTACATTTTGACTCTAGTTGTATTCGGACCTTAGTAGATGCTCATGACTAGCGACACCCCGGTATCGGGCTGTGTTGGGTTTGGCTTTCCGTAAAATTAAACTGTTAACTGCTTATTTTTAAGATTTTATCATGTTTATGACTTAATACTTATTATTTTATTGCTTAAGATTGGAATGGGAATGTGTCGGCTGGCCTTGTATTCACGAGAGGTGCCATCACGACCGGGTTCGGGTTTAGGGTTGTGAAAAGTTGGTATCAGAGCCTAGGTTACATAGGTCTCACGAGTCATGAGCAGGTTTAGTAGAGTCTCGCGTATCGATACAAAGACATCTGTATTTAGCCTCGGGAGGCTGCAGAACCTTTAGGAAAAACTTTACATTCTTGAATTCTCATCGTGCGTCCTTGATTTATCTTGAAAAGTAACTCTTGAAATTCCTTCCACGCGTTCGTATGTGCGTATGAGTGCTCAGTATTAGATGTGCATTGATGGCTTGTGATTCTCTAATCGAGGGGCGAGATGTGATCTCTGTGTGTTTGACGTTGGGCCAGTTTGGAGGACTTGAGGCCGGATTTTTACCTATAGCTTGAGCACCGAGGTGATGATTATGTGAGCCGTGATTTTGAACTTATATATTCGGTTATGCCCCTATTAGTAGAAGTGATGACTGGATAGTTACGTGATGAGTGTGATGTGACTACGAGATGTATTTATATGATTTAGAAGCGACGAGAAGGGTCTGCTGGAGGATATAAGAACTATTAGGTGCTTGATTTCCATCTTGATTCGGGGTATAGCCCCGAATTATGGGTGTGTGAAGAACCTTTTCATGCTTCCTAGTTGGGAGTGAAGTAAATTTCATGTTGCGATATGAGTTCAGACTCAGGAAGATCAAGTGACTGCGTAATGTTTATAATGGTGGAAGGTATACAAAAATGTTAGTTTGAGGCAAAACAAGTGGCTTATCTCATGCAGAGTGTTCTGAAGTGTTATGATCCTTATGTTGTCTGTTAGAAGATCTCATTTACAAGTGAAATATATATGTTGAAATTTAAGTTTGGGTCACTTAAGAGAGTGGGTTTAACCGTCCAGGAAAGAAATTGCCTCGTAACTAGTAGTAGCACCGATCATCAGCTCTGGAATAGGAAGCGTGAATTCATCTTTGGGACATGCATTATTGAAATCCCTAAAGTCAACGCATACTCGAATCTGGCCATTCTTCTTCCTTACATAGACAATACTTGAAACCCATGTTGGATATTTAACTTCCCGAATAAATCCAGCTTCAATGATTTTGTTAACTTCAGTTTCAATTAGGGGAAACAAGTCCGGCCTAAAGTGCCTTTGAGCTTGCTTAACAGGACGAGCACTATTTTTGACTGCAAGGTGATGGATTGATACTTTCTGGTCCAAGCTAGGCATATCTTTATAACTCCAAGCAAAGACATCCCTGACTCTTTGAGTAAATCAATATAAGTGCTTTCTTCATCAATTTCCAGTAAAGCACTTAGGTAGGTGGATATTAGCTCCTCATCGGTGCCAAGGTTAACTTCTTCTAAGGCATTAACTGTCGTCTTCACTCCTTCTTCAAGTTCAGGTGGAGCATTATTCGCATCTTCATCTTCTTGAGGGTCCCCATCATTGAAGGATATGTGATAACACGGTGAAACATTCTCCAATTCTACATTATCCTCAATTGAAGATTGAACTCCATTCTCAACTTGTACAGTAACATGATACGATGAACCCACACTTTCTTCATCTTCGTCACATTCCTTAGTGTATACAACAATATATGGCTTTACCTTTGGTACTTCTTTACATGAAACCACAAGTTTTGTTTGTCTCCTCATTCTAGAAGGAACCAAACTTTGGAAATCCCTAGAGATCTCCTGGATTTTGGGTGAAGTGGGTATTCTTATGCTTTGAAAATTTCTCTGGAACTTGTTCCCCTTCTTTAATAGAACCAATCTTTCAAACACAAAGGTCCTCACAGGTGATTTTCCAAGTCGATCAAAGATAGAAGGCTTGTGGGAAGCGGCAGATTCATCTTCCATAGTGATATAATTTCTACTCAACTTTCTTATGGAGATGAGCACTAGTGACGGTTGCTTGTATCCCAAACCTTCATGTGGTTGCCTCGTTGCAGCTTCTGATGGGAGCTTCCCTAACTTTGATGGTTCATTGAGATTGTATCTAGCTTTTGCAAATAGCTTGTAAGCGTTAGGGTCAAAGCCTTCATTTGTTCGCTTTGTAGGGAGTGCCCTATTATGTAAACAATTTGGGCTACAAACCCTGCAAGTGGCTTCGAGAACAGCTTTAGTGCCTTAATTCATTTTACCAGAATAGTTAGATCCTTTAGTATGTTAGTTTGGAGATTAGATGATTCGCCCTCGTCTTTCTTCCTTTTAGGGACATATTTGAGCACGAGACTTACTTTCTTTCCATAAGACGCAATGCCCCCTTTATGAGATTTATTCACGTTGGCGTGTAACTCCTCAGTAACAACTTTGTCTTTACCAATAGTGACCTCATCCCTTTTATTTATGGGTTCATCAGTCTTTCTTTTCATGCCATCATCTACTTTGATCTCCTTCACAATGCGGTTCTTCAAGTAGAACTTTGCATCGGTGAAGTGTGACTCTGCCTCAGTGAATGGCTCATCATCAGCAACTATCTTCTTCTCTACTTCACCCTCGTAGTATTTTAAACATTGATGGTAGGTAGATGGAACCAGTTTATTCTCATGTAGCCACAACCTTCCAAGAAGACATTGTATGAAGTTATGGCACTGATTACATGCAGCCATGCACTTGATCGCATATCTTCAATGGTGATTTCTAGCCTGATCGCGCCTATGGCTCTTTGCCCCCCTTGGTTGAATTCTTGGTTCATCACACGACTTTCTGAGAGTTCTTTCATGGGAATACTAAGTTCTTTCACAGTGTGAATTGGCAAAATGTTCACTGAGGATCCTCCATCAACAAAAATTCGATTTACCCTTTCATCATGCATATAGCCGACCATGTACAATGGGCGGTTATGAAGAGCGTCACCTAACAGAAGATCGTTATTTTTGAATGTGACTTTTTCCTCACAAGCATTAACTTCTTGAGGAGAAGACTTGATGAGCTTTTTCGGAGATGGTTCCAATGGTACGTCATCCCTCTTTTCTTCCCTTTTTAATGGCAACAAGAGGCATTGATACCCTCATGGGAGATCTTCATGCGAAACCAACTTGGTAAAAACTCCTCCAAGGTCATTGGATTTTGTTTCTTTTGAGAATGCTGTATCTCCACTTTTGCTTTCTTCAAATGCCTAACTGGATTCTTTTTCTTTGGTCTTTTTACCATCATCTTCCTTGATGGTTGTTCCATTGATTCTTTTCGTGGGCTCCTTTTATGGTGCCTACCATGAGTCACCAACGTCCAACCTTCATCATTATCAGGTTGATCGTCTTCAACTTTGTTGCTCACCAGTAATTTTTTATTTTTCATTCCTTTTAAACTGCATAACTCATCTAGACTGAATGAGCCAAAGATGACAGAGACTTGGTTCGTGCTTGCTTTCTCATCTTCAAGCACGATCTTCTTTTCACGGGCCAAGTTCATAACTTTTTCCTTAAAGACCAAGAACTTCTCTAGAGGGTGGCTCACAGATCGGTGATATATTCAGTAATTTGGGTCATTCATTTTCCTAGCTTCATTTGGTTGGTTCATCTTTGAAAGCTCAATGAGATTTAACTCGAGGAGTTCTTCAAAAATGGCTGGCACATCAGAATCTAGGAATGGGTACTCTTACTCCTGCATTTCTTGTAGAGTCAACTTTCCACTTGGCTTATCTTGAAAAGAAGTGGATTTCATACTCTGCTTCTTGTTTACCTTCCTCGTGAACTTCATAGGTAGCGTGTTGACATTCATAGCTTCTTTGCTTTCAGAATTGGGTATGAACTTGCTGGACTTCCTGACTTCTTGCTTGTCATTCCCTTTGTGAGGTTATATGATGGGCAGCCTTTCATTTCCAGTAGAGGCCATGCTCAAATTCCATGTCATGGGCACGAGTTGCAAGTTCTTAAAATGTTCCAGGCTTGATACCCTACAGGATGTAGTGCAATCCCCAATGCATGCCTTGGATGCACATCTTTATGCCTGAAGCTTCACTAAGACCATCTTTGCAGTTGAGGCTTGCATTCCTCCAAAGATTGATAAATTTGATAATTGGTTCATCCTTTCGTTGATGAGTATTTGTAAGTTCTATCATACTCACAGTGCGTCTCGTGCTATAAAAGCGATTGAGGAATTATTGCTCTAGTTGATCCCAGCTATCAACAGATCCAGTCTCGAGGTCCGTGTACCAATCAAAAGCATTTCCTTTTAATGAACAGACAAACTGCTGGACGAGGTAATCTCCATAAGTCCCAGCATTATTGCATGTCTAAACGAAGTGCACCACATGTTACTTTGGGTTACCTTTACCATCAAACTATTGAAACTTTGGAGGTTGATAGCCTGCAGGCATCTTCAACATATCGACCCTTGCAATGTACACTTTGCATAAGTAAGGGAGGATTTGACAGAAACTTCATATTTGTTTTTAATGGTTCCTTCAATTAATCAATTTGAATCATCCCTTTAGATGAGACAGGGATAGCCTTAGTGGATGCTTCTTGTCTTGGGGGAGAGTCACTCTCTAAAACTTTTGGGAGCTTGCCGGGTGCATGGGTGGATTCTTCTTCCATCAAGATTCCCACATTGTCTGTTACCTCATCAATTCTAGCCTATTGATTTTGCATGTATTAGGTCAAGCCAGTGATTTCTTCTGTCAAGTTTGCCAACTGCTCCTCCATAGATGAAGTGTTTGTCACCATGGCTTGCATAATTGTTGTGGACGACGGAGAGTAGCATGGATTTTCACACAGATTGATCTTTGATTATCTCACACTATGTGGTGTAAGTGGGGAGGATCCATCACTTGAAGCATAATAATCTTCCTTCATAACAGAGTGCTTGGATCCGGAGAGGTCAAGCAGAGCAAGAGTTTTCTTGATCTTTTCAGCAATATCGCTTCCTCCTTCAAATGCGTTTGTGGAAGATCTTTCTCCTTTTGAGGATGAAGATCCAAAAATCGGGGTTGATGCGGACAACACTTAGGGTGCTTGTTGTCCTAACGAGCTTTCTTTGCTCCTCGTAACTGGTCCAAAGCTTCAAAAGGTAATATCGAGAATGCTTTCCACAATAGCATAGAACCTAGATTTAGCAGCATTGGTGGAAGTTAAACTGGGGTTGATTTTCTTTGAAGCCATTTCAATGTTCTCGGACTTTGGTGATTAAAAAGTTGAGATGAGAGGTAGAGATGGTCCCACTGGGCATGCCAGATTTGTAGAAAATAAATCTGCTTCGAGAAAATAAAATCAAGACCAAAAATATTGCAATAATCGTAGTATTCTATTTCAAATATTTGAGTATTACAATCTTTATGAATCCTCTGATTCTTCTTTTCAATAGTAAATAAATTCAATGGCCTTTGAGCTTGATCTTGAATATGTAGTTGTCTTAATCCATTTATATTGGACCTATATAATTAATTCATTTATATATTAGCCCATAATATTTATTTGGACCAAAATATATATAATTGATATTAAATCCAAAATTTTATGAATTTAAATTCAATAAAATTTTAAATGCATACAGACCTATAAGATAAACATAGTAATTAAGTGTCACAACCCAAAATCCCTCCAAAGGATTCGTGATGGCACCTAGTCTCTAAACTAGGTAAGCCTAACATTTATTGAAATAACATTAACATTTATTGACTCTCAATAAATCACAATTCCCAAAACCGGTGGTACAAGTCATAAGCCTTTCTAAGAGTAGTTATACAAAATAAATACAACACTGTTCTAGAACGAGAAGGAATGAATGGGATTTAAATACAAACGAAGGTGACTCCGAGGCCTGCGAATGCAGCAACAGGTTACCATGAGTCTTCATCGTGACAACCCGCACAGCTACTATCAATCAATACGATCTGTACACAAAAAAAGGTACAGAAGTGTAGTATCAGCACACCATGGCGGTGCCCAGTAAGAATCAAGACAAACCTCAGTGAGGTAGTGACGAGGAACAGTCAAGACACCTACTGGTCAAATGAAATGAATAGGATGGGATAATAAAATATCAAGTTAAAGATAAAGAGGTAATACCAACAGTGGGGATAAATCAAAATACAAACAGTGGGAACAATAAAGGGAGAACGCGGGTAATAACTAACTATAACTAAGTAAATCAACACTGACATAATATGAATAGAGACAAGTAAGAATGTTTTCAAATAAAGAAGGCAATGCCAATACAGCCAATCATATCATGCCTAGTACACAATCCCGACCATCTCAACCCTCGATTTCTCATCTCATAATCTCAACTTCCGAACCTTCCACACACGTGGCACCTTGTGCCCGCATATTTTTCCATCTCACTTTTAACAACAAATCCACATGCTACACATTACATAATGTCCGTACAAATGTACTCAAGATGTTCAAGAAGTCTCATTTACATAATATAAAGTAAATTATAATTTCTAGACTAATTAGGGAAAAAAAAACCAGCGAGAAAAGTTGAAGTTGTTTAATATAATTAAATGCTAGCAGTATGAAGTAATAAATGATAATAAGAATAACAACGGCTATAGCAGAGACAAAACAATCACAGAAGGAATATATCTCAATACAGAGATAACATCCGGGGATCTCTCAATATCCCGAGGATCTCTTAGTATCCTTAATATGTGTGCTGGGGATCTCTTGGTATCCCGAGGATCTCTTGGTATCCTCAATATATGTGCTAGAAATCTCTTGGTATCCCGAGGATCTCCTAGTATCCTCAATATATGTGCTGGGGATCTCTTGGTATCCTGAGGATCTCCTATTATCCTTAATATAAGTGCTGGGGATCTCTTGGTATCCCGATGATCTCTTAGTATCCTCCTTATATGTGTTGGGGATCTCTTGGTATCCCAAGGATCTCTTAGTATCCTCAATATATGTTCTGGGGATCTCTTAGTATCCTCAATATATATGCTGGGGATCTCTTGGTATCCTGCACTACATCCCAAATCAATATAAATGTACATGTGCACGGTGTGAGCACGTGATTTTTGCCCTAAGCAAATTATTCCCAAAAATTCAAACAAAATAATTTTCTTTCATTATTTTACAATTTTGTGAAATTTGTATTATTTTTTGTTAGTTGTTTGCATTTTATTGGTGCATTTTAATTCATATGAAAATATACAAAAATACACTTGGTATTTGTTTAAGATTTAATTTCACATTTTAGGGTTACGTAGTAGTTAGAATTGCTTAAAAATAAAAAAAATAATAAAAAAATAATATTTTTGCATTTTTAGTTTTAATTTATCTTAATGTGTGTTTAATTAGGAATTAGGATATTTAGGAATATAATTTTTAGTGTTAATTTGGTTTTGAGTTTTAATTCAGCATTTAATAAAATCAGAAAAAATATAAAAATACAAAATGAAAAAAAACAGAAATAAAAGAAGAAAACAAATGAAAAAAAAAACAAATAAAGGAAAGGGTAGTCTTGATAGAATGACCGAAATTGGGCCTCTTATTAATGAAATCTACTTGGCCCAAATCAAAGTCACACCCATTTCACAGCCCAACCCGTTCCCAAACACGATCTGACCCCATTACCTTTGAAACAACGTCGTCCCCCTTACCCCAATCTTGTCCGTCCATTCCTCGTGATCAACGGTTCAGAATCATTCATAGAAATTACATAAAAATGTAATAATCTCTTTACAAAAATCAGAGACACATTCATCTTCCTCGTACAACCTTCACCCTCCACCTCATACCACCGCACGTCGCCGGCCGAAAATTGCCTCCGATGGCGGCAGTTGTCCAATCACCCTGAAAATTACATCATGGCATCCCCACGTCCTCCTCTCTTTGAATCCATAAATGGTTTCCCTCAAATCCTTGTCAAGGGTTTCGAATATTGAATCAAAGATTTGGCTAAAAACCCTAGGTCAATGAAATTCGCCTAAATTAACACCAAATCATCCTCTCCTTTCCCTCATCCCTAATCCCTAACCAAAACCCCTCAAATCCCGCTGGAACTCGTCGAATTTCAAATCTAGGGTTCTTAGGTTCGAACCTATTTTGGGAGGTTTTTGAAGCCAATTGGTTTTTGGTTAATGTTATATGCCTATTTCTGATGAAATTGACAAATAACATTAACCGAAAATCTAATTCGACGGTTTAGCCGCATGAAGTTCAGTAAGTTTATTATTTCTGTTTATTTTCCTTTCAGTTCATATTTAGTGTTCATTCGTTTGGTTTTGGGGATTAATTCAAAAATGTGATTTTGTTCCAAATGTAGTTAGACTATTCCCTGTATCTGTGTCAGTCGTGGTTTAGAATTTAACCTTAGTAGTTCAATTTAATTGTTGTTCTGATCATTAAATCCTTCGTCTTTGTTTTGATGTTGTTCAATCTAATTTGAGTTCGAGTTTAAATTGTTGTTGAGTTTGATGATTTGAATCATAATATTGTTCTGCTAAGTTTGGAGTTTGGTATTAATATGACCTTGGTTTAGATTTAGCATTAGTATTCCAGTGTTAATTAGGAGTTAGTTTAGATCAATTGATCGATTATTAGGTTTTCTTATTGGTATGTTTGGTTATAGTTGATTGGTTTGATCATAGTCATTTGGTTGGTTAACTAAGACTAAGGGCTGGGATTAATTTGCCAGGTAGATAATTTTAGGGGTATTAAAGGGCAATTTAGGTATTCCTAGATAGAAAGAATGCTGTAGGTTACACTAGAATCATCCAGACTCTTCTACAATAGGACTTTAGGTAGAATTTTTGAAGTTTAGGTGCACTAACTTGAGTAACAAGTCAGTAAATTAGGGACTACTAAATAAAATCCAAAATAAAAGAGGGGGAAAATGTGTGAACAAGATCTAAAAGCTTCCCCTTTAAGTTTGCCTATAAAAGGCAACTTACTTGCCTGAAGTCACAAGTTTGGAAGCCAAAAAACTCCCCCCAAAACCTTTCCTGAGATCTGAATCAAAGTTTGAATTTCAAATTTTAGAAGTTCAAAAATCTGCAATCTTATAGTTTTTCACCTTCTTTTAGATCTGAATTCCTATCAAAAAACCAAAAACAACAAAAAAAAGCCACAGAAAATAAAAAAAAAAGGTTTACTGTTTCATTGCCTTAGATCATTTTCTAATTCTTAGCGAGTAGTTCAGTTTTTACCTTCCTTAGGATCCGAAACAGTTTGGATTCTATATTCGAGATTAAGGCATCTGGAGTCACTTGTAGGCTTGGGTCTGTTTGTTTCGAGTTTCAATTGGGTCATTTGCTGAGTGTGTTTGAAGTTTTGGGTTTAATTTCAAGTTCAATTGGTTTAGTCAAGCTGTGTGTGAGGATTTCTGGTTTCTGCTTGTGTTCAAAATCCTCTTGGACTGGTTGAATTAGTTCTGGGCTGTTGCTGATCCCTGCGTATTGCTGCTGATTCCTTTTTCTTCGTTTTGCCTTCATTCAGGTACACAAATTGCATCCCTGACTGATTGTGAGCTGGAAAATGTGTATAAATAAAGTTATATGAAGAATAGAAGCAGAAGTTTGATTTAGTTCATGTCTAACTTCTGCTTATGATTGTACTGATTGAACTATGTTAAACTCCCACTTTTCGAATTTGTGTGAGCATCATGGATTGAACATTAGTGTAGTTGGCCTAAATTTATAACTAGTTATGGTTAATTTCCTGTTTACTTCACGCACTAGTGTGATCAGTTAGGTTAATCAGTTAGGTTTGATATCAATATTAGTAAGTAGTAGTTGGAAACTAGGATTTAATCATGGTTCTCATATAGTGTTATACGTTTAAACATTCTATAATCACATGGACTGTGAACTGATTTGTATAATTCACTTCAATTGTTTTGTTATGTCAATTCGAGCATGGGTTAAAAACAAGTCAAGAGTGAGCATGAATTTCGAATTAAACCAAATGTGCACATAACTCTTTAGATTAGTCTAGATTTTAGCATTTTCCTTGTGATGGTTAGATTTTCCAATTCAGATCCTCAATGTCGAAACTGCACGAGTTGGATCTAATTGATTAGGCACAATCACGAACATTAGGCAGTCTCAGAAATATATAAAAAGGAAACAAAGGCAAAATTAATTGTTGGTTACTTAGGTTCGTTTGATATTGGGCAGACCTTGGTTAAATAATTTGGGTCAGGTTCTTACCTGAGCACAACCTTCATCTGGACAGCCCCCATTCTGCACAGGCGGAAGTAAAATAGTGTAGGGCCAGTCTAAAAGCCCAAATATGGAAAGCTTCATTGAAGTTGTGTTGTTTAAATTCAATCTTTATTTGGAAATTGTAGTAACGATGCATAGACTTACTAATTAATTAGAATTTTTTTCTTTTATTATTAGAGACAAACAAAAATAGAAAATCATAGTTACTTTAGGATTTGCCTTTTAAATAATAAGAATGCGATGAGCCTCGCCAAATAAAACGCTTAAATTGCGGGGCCCTCATGAAATGTTTATAGTAAAATACTTAAAACTCGGGACGGGCCGTTTAGCGAATTTTACGGCCTTCCCCAAAGATAATAAACGCGTATTTGCTTTAGGCACGTATTTTAATAATATTACCTTCCTAAATATGGGTGCACATTTATGTGACCCAAATCCAAATCTCAACGAAGTCGAAATGTGTTAACAATCACGGGTGCACTGGTGCGACATGGTTCGAGATGCATTTTCACGATGTTGCAATTCTTATTAAAATAACAAAAAAGATATATATATATATAAATAAAATCGGTTTACTAATAAAAGGCACATAAGTTAGAACATGTTTTGAAATCAGAGAAAATCAAATACAACAGTTGAGCGACCGTGCTAGAACCACGAAACTCGGGAGTGCCTAATTCCTTCTCCCGGGTTAACAGAATTCCTTACTCAGATTTCTAGATCACGGATTGTTAAACAGAGTCAATAATTTCCTCGGTTCGAGATTCAACCGGTGACTTGGGACACCATTAATCTCCCAAGTGGCGACTCTGAAATTTAATAATAAATCCCGTTCCGATTGTTCTTTGATTGGAAAAACTCCTTTACGCCCTTGCGGGTGTAGTAGGTAAAAAAGGAGGTGTGACAGCTCTGGCAACTCTGCTGGGGACACAAATCCAGAACTTCGGTTCAGGGTTCAGAATTCAAGCTCAGAATAATTGTTGTATTTGCTTATATCTGATTTTTCTACATATTTTCATGATTAATGTACTAAATGTTTACTGCTTTGATATTATCCGAACTGTATATAAACTGTACCGAAACCCTTCTCTTTTTAACTCCGGGGATGTGCTTACTGGTTGAGACTCCCTATTTTGTTAGTGTCAATACCCTAAAATAAGAAAGAGGCCGGACAAGTTACTAAGCCGGATGGCCTTTTGGTTCCCGGTACGTAGCCCCCTCCTTGGCTCGAGTTGTCCGCTCGGGTACACAGTCTAGAACACATATCCAGGTTTTGAACTTAGAATAACTGGACTTCATGCCGAATCCCTAATAGGAGCATTTATTTGCATCATGTTACATTTGACTTAGGAAACTCAACACAGGGATTGGGTCCGTCTAGGACAGGTAACCGAATATGAAAAGACCACCATGATGCATTTTACGTGCACTTATTTGTCTCGGGCCCGCATGCTAACCGACTTTTGAACATCGGGAATTTTATGAATTTGAGAGAAAGAGAAAAAGAGAGAAATAGCAGTGTAAAGAATTAATTATTTAGTTTTAGAAAAATAAAATGCCCAAATGCTGTCGAAACTCTGCCGAAATTTCGAAAAAAAAATAAAAAAATGGAAATGCTTTGTTTTTTATAGTTTGTTTTACTAAAAGCAAAGAAAAAGAAAAAGAGTCTTTATTTTAGTTTGGGAAAAATAGGTGGTTTTATTGAAAATAAAAAAGGAAAAAGAGAGTCGCTATTTTGTTTGGTTTTCAAAAATAGAAAAGGAAAATAGTTTGTCTTGCCATGAAAAACAAAAATGAAAAAAAAAAGTCTTGCTTTTGAAAGTAGTTTTTTTATTTGCTTATGAAATGCCAAAAAAAAAAAAGAGTCTTGTTTTAAAATAGTTTGTTAATTTGCCCGAACTACGCAGGTTTGATTCTCACCAGGTGTGAGATACGTAGGCAACCCTCGACGGGTCCAACCACCCCTTTGCAAAAATAGCCAAAAAATACCAAAATTTTAATTTTTATCCAATAAGTCGGGCGACGCCATTCTTGTTGAAAAATAAGACGAATGTTCCCGAAGGGACGGCGGAAGGCTGCATTTGTGAGGACAGCCACATTTGATCATTTGTTAAAAATTTTTGCCGGTTAGCCAATGTAGCCTTAAAATCTTCACCCGAAGTGCTGAAAATCCGTATTTTGCAAAACCGGGTTTGCTTTTGACGTTAGGAATTTGAATGAAAAAATAGTGTCATTTTTACTTTTAGGTCAAAATAAGTGATTAAATCACCTTAATAAATGTGCAGGATGAGCACGACTCAAAATGAACCTTTCTCAATCATGCATAAAATCCCTTTGGAGTTACGTCTGTGGTGGAACGATTTAGGAGGCGAAGGGCAAGATGAAGTCAAGAAATATTTGAAAGGGCTTACTGGTTTGCTAGAGATTGTGCCTAGAGGAGATATTATCAGAGCGCTAGTGACATGTTGGGACCCGGCACATAACATGTTCCATTTTTCAGATTTTGAGCTTACCCCAACATTAGAGGAAATAGCTAGCTACATCGGAAAAGATGAGGTTCCTTTAAGGCACAAATACTTGGTTGCCCCGAGAACTGTAGCTATACACAAATTTTTAGACTCTCTGAAGATACGTAGAATAGTTCACAATGCAGATCTGGCAAGTGGTTTTGCACCCCACACTTCATATACCATAGATATGGCCACATCGGGGGATTCAATAATCCGGAAAGCAAGATATGTAGTAATGGCATCCGTCAAAAATGGGAAGAGCATAGGCGTGTCGCTTTCATGGTGGTTTTTCTGGGGCTTGTGGCATTTCCAAGGAAAGACGGAAACATTGACATAAAAATAGCCGGGGTCGTCAGTACTCTAATGACTCAAGACAAAAGCACTCTCGCACTTATGATATTAGCCGATATCTTCCGTGCTCTTACAGCCTGGAAGGCCGGGAAATAATTCTTCGAGGGATGCAATCTATTGTTTCAAATATGGATGACCGAGCATTTGTGCCATCGTCCTCAGCTTTTGAGCTATGGGTCTCCAGAGAAAACCTGCATAGAAGAGTTTTACACAAGGATTAAAGGGGTCAATCTGCCGGAAGGATTCACGGGTTGGACAACATACTTTCGGTCCCTCACTGCTAGTTAAATAGACTGGACATTTGGATGGTTTCCTGTTGATGAAATCATATATATGCTAGAAGCAAGGCCACATTTCCTCTTGATGGTTCTTAGAAGCATTCAGCCTTATGCCCCGTACCGGGTACTAAGACAACTCGGGAGATGCCAGATAGTGCCCAAGGATGATGATCTTAGTTTGCAAGTGGTTGAGATTGGCCCCGATGGCCAATTTCTTGAAGCAAAGGTTCGCCAGGTCTGGAGCGAATGTTAATATTTAGCGGCAAATACTTGCGTCCGGGATCGAGCCAAAGGAGAAGTGTTACCTGATTATCAAGCTTGGTATAGAAGGGAAGTTGCATTCGGAAGACCGGCCAAAAGACTCACCTCCAGGAGTTTGCTGAATCATCGCAAGAGCAGTGGGCCTGGTTAGACAAAGAAAATGCGCATAGGGCAAAAATAGGCGAGCTGGAAAAACAGGTCCAAGATCTTAGGTTTGAAAACAGTGTGCAAGCTGCGGCTGATGAGGGCGACAAAAGGAAATTGCCAAAGAAAATGAAGCGTTACGAGCCCAAATTCAGAAAATGAAGATAGCAGCCGAAACCCCTACTAGGAGTGCCAAAGATGCAAAACTTATAGAAAATTTAAGGCAAAAAGAAAATGATTGCAGTTTTGACCTCAACAAAGCAGAAAGGGAATTAGTTGGGGTTCGAAGACAGTTGGCTAAAAACGCAGAAGAACGAGCCTACATGATTCAGCAGCTGAGAGAAGAACATGATAATGAGGTCACCATATTGAGGAAAAAGGTCATTACCGCAGAAAACAAAATGAGAAAACAAGCAAAAGAGTTCAAGGTTGAAAGGGAACACTGCTATACAGCTTTGGCACAATTAGAAATGGATCTGCAACAACTCCAGGAGCCAAATCAGCAGACTTTGGAGGCCAGGGCTGAATAGATAGGGCGGTTGCTTCAGGAAAAAGGCATAATCAGAGAAAAAATCCTAGCTATTGCTCAACACATCACCAAAAAATGCCAAATGTGTGAGAATATAACTCAGGCTACCTTCTTTGCCTCAGTGATGATATTTGTGAAACAGATAATGAGTGATCTGGACAGACTCTAAGGGGAACTTGCACATAGTCCCACGACGAGACTGAACGATGTCCCGCGGGCACCAGGAGCTTTAATGTATTCATGACCATCATTAGAGTCTATATTTTTACTAGAGTATATAAGTTATTTGAGTCTGTATTTTCATTTTGAGTCAGTCTGCATTTTCATTTTGAAGTAGAATAGTTGTTTATGGAGTTTGTAGCCCGTCTTGTCATTTAGAGTCTGTTAGTTATCTTCATGCGTCAGTCTTGAGTCCTTCTATTTGAAATGCTTGCTATTAGTAAAATTGAAAATTGCAAAAACATTTTGTTTCTATTTTACATTTATTGCATTTGATCTGATTCAGGCATGGGCATGATGCATAGGCAATCCCTATAGGATCCGACCATAGCCATATGAAAGAAGAAAATACAGTAAGAATAAAAGCCAAAATGAAAGAAGAGCGGAGTGATAAAAGAAAATGGGAGAGAAAAAGAGAAAAGATCTGCAACAAAAGAAACAATGGCAAAATAAAAGAAACAATGCAAGGATAAAAGAAAGACTTCATAGTCAAAGCCGGAATGACGCAAGCGGTCGAGCAAATGCATGTTAGAAACCCATAACTGCCTAGGTGTATTCATGCTCCAAATGTGCGGTTATCTATTTGATTAATGCCTTAACCTCTAATAACTTTGTTGTTGATGATGAGTTCAGGCAAGTGGTTCAGTTGACTGGCATTCTGGCAACCCACCCATACAAAACTCTCTCTAAAGATAAGTAAAAAATGGTCAACCAAGAGTTAGAAGCAAGCATCGTCAACCCATCTAGGGAGAAAGAAGTTGTGGATGTCAAAGCCATGAAAGAGGAAATATATAAGTTGAAGCAACAGATGGCCGAAATATACCAGGCTTGGGCAAAGGGACATCCACTACCAGCTTACCCTGCTAACCCTACCTACATCCCACCATTAGCTCAGCCACAAGATCCTCCTACAGTTAATTCCTCTCTGGCCTACCCTACTTACCAGCAATACTATGGAACTACTTCCCAAACACCACCACCTCCCCCACCCAAGCAAATCCCATGCCCTCCACCTCCAACCATTCCCGTGTTTGTGGCTCCTCTAGTAGTGAACCCCTGTTTCAAACCTAGGAAACCCACTACTACCTACCGGAACCCACCTTCAAACTGCCAAAACCATATCCTTACACTCCCCTTCTTGATATCTCAGCTGAAGAAGAGAAGCCTTCTAAAAACCCTGAGTAGGAAGAAATGATAAGAAAGGTGAAAAGCTTGGAACAATCGTTCAGAAATATGCAAGGTCTAGGAGGATAGGTGAGTGTCGCTTACAAGGACTTATGCTTGTTTCCTGATGTCCAATTGCCTGCGGGGTTCAAGTTACCAAAGTTTGATCTGTATGATGGACATGGTGACCCCGTAGCACATCTGCGGGGATTTTGTAGCAAGATGAGAGGCGCTGGGGGAAGGATGAGTTATTAGTGGCATACTTTAGTCAAAGTCTCAGTGGTGCTGCTTTGGAGTGGTACACACGGCAAGATCATGCTCGATGGTACACTTGGGATGATTTGGCCCAGGCATTTGCAAGCCATTTTCAGTACAACTTAGAGATCGTCCTGGACCGGTTGTCACTGACCAAAATTGAGAAGAAGCCAGGGGAAAGCTTTAGAGAGTATGGTTTTCGGTGGAGAGAACAGGCCAAGGAAAGCGAAATTGTCGATTATTTTCTACAGGCTTTAGAGCCTACTTACTATGGTCATCTGGTGTCAGCAGTGGGAAAATATTTTAATGAGGTAGTGAAAATGGGAAGTATGGTGGAAGAAGGTCTCAAGACTAACAAGATTATGACTTATTCTGCGATTAAAGCAACTACCCAGGCCATCCAGAGCGGCACTGGAGGAGTATTGGGAAAGAAGAAAAAGGAAGATGTTACAGTAGTAGAATCAAGAGCATGGTCCCGGGGTCCATCACGATATTATCATCAACCATGCCCCCATCCCCAAACATACCCACACAGCCCATATGGCCCGCCACGACATTACTATCCACATCCAGTTCCCCACTTCTCCGTCCACCACGCCCAAACATACCCTCAACCTCAAGTACCATGGCGTGCACCCACCGCACAAAATACCTACCACACTCAAAACACACACCCACCTCCGAGAGCCTACAAAAACTCCACTGGACCTGATTTTCGACCCAACCCTGCTGCCAAGAATGATAGGTTGCAAAAGAAGAAGATTTTCACTCTATTAGGAGAATCTTATACCAGATTAATCCACAGATTGAGACAGTTGGGCATGTTAAATCCAATTGAACCCAAATTGCCAAATCCTCCCCCAAGGAACCTGGACCATTCGGTGAATTGTGAGTATTGCTCGGGTGCCCCAGGGCATGATACAGAGAAGTGCTGGCATTTGAAAACGGCCATCTAGGAGCTCATTGATACTCGCCGGATTGAAGTACAGACTCCGGAGATGCCCAACATCACTCAGAATCCATTACCAACCCATCATGAAACTCACATGATCGAGTTAGTGCAAAAAAGGGAATGCAAGAAGCCTTCAAAGACCGTGATGATGATCATGCCCAGTGAGAACAAAGCAAATGAGAAATTAATCAGTGAAAAGGCATTGGTCACAGTAGAACAAATAGTCAGCAAACCAGCGATGGCAGTAAAACAAGAACTAATTAAAGTACCAGGAGAAGTTGTCAAGCCTATTGTGATTGTAAAGGGCTCTCGCACGGATCCAGTTATCATCAAGCCAGCAACTCAATTGCCAATAGTCAGTGAAAAGACCGTCCCGTGGAATTATGGCCGAGTGACTGTGACGTACAAAGGGAATGAAGTTAAAGAAGAAGTTTGTGAAACCCATGGACTGACTCGTTCAGGGAGATGCTTTGCCCCTGAAGAGCTGAGAAAGGTTAAAGCAGCCAAAGACAATCCAGCACCAGTAAAGAGGGCCGTAACTAAAGAAGAGGCTGAAGAATTCTTAAAGAAAATGAAGGCGCAAGATTATTCTATTGTAGAACAACTGAGGAAAACTCCAGCATTGATTTCACTGCTGTCTCTATTGATTCATTCGGACGAGCATCGCCGAGCGTTGATGAAGATTCTAAATGAAGCCCATGTTCCGGATAAGATCTTTGTAAATCATTTGGAGAAGATAGCGAACAGGATTTTCGAGGTCAACAGGGTTACATGTTCTGATGACGAGTTGCCTTGGAGGGTACTGAGCATAATAGGGCACTTTACCTTACTGTGAAGTGTGAAGACTCTGTGGTTACTCGAGTATTGATTGACAACGGGTCTAGCACAAACATTTGCCCTCTCTCCACCCTGGAAAAGTTAAAAGTGGGCAGTGAGAGAATCCTGAAGAATAGCGTTAGCACGCGAGGATTTGATGGAGGGGGAAAGGACACGGTCAGGGACATCGTGTTAGAACTGACAATAGGACCAGTTGAATTCACAATGGAGTTCCAAGTGCTCGACGTGGCTATTTCCTACAATCTCTTATTGGGTTGGCCATGGATTCATGCCACAAAAGCTGTGCCGTCTACCTTGCATCAGATGGTCAAATTCAAATGGGATCGACAGGAAATTATTGTGCATGGAGAGGATAGTTCATGTAATACCATTATGCCTTTCGATGAAGCTGAGGACGACAAAGGTCCATAGGTTTACCAAGTCTTGGACACAGTAGCAGTTGCCAAAATTCCGGAAGGAGAGTGTATTCCCAGGCCCAGAGTAGCTGCTGCATCTATCATGGTGGCTTCAGAAATGATAAAGAATGGATTCTTACCTGGAAAAGGCTTGGGTGCCTCGTTATAGGGCATCATACAACCGGTATCTCTTCCTGGAAACTTGGATACTTTCGAGTTAGGCTTTAAGCCCACTACTGCTGACATAAGGTGAGCTAAGCAGATGAAAAAGAGAGCATGGACCCTTCGAAAACCCATACCCCACCTATCCCGTTCCTTTGTCCGGCTTGGTACTAAGAGGCACCAAAAAATGGTAATGCTTCATTCTGTAATGATGGAACCCGACAAGGAGCTGATGGAAAGGGTCGAAAAGTTGTTTGATGAGGTGAATATGGTGGAGGTAGGCGAATGTCCAAGCAAAGCAGATGTGCAGTTCGTGGGGGCCCGTGCCAAGCTTAATAATTGGGAAGCTACTCCTCTTCTTACCCAGAGGGAGTCGTGGTAGTTAGTTTTGATTTTTCTTTCAGTTTAATTTGGATTATTTCCAAGATTGTAATTCGGATGCTATGTTCCGTCCATTTGGATGAGTTAAACATTGTTATCCTACAATTTTAATGAAATGCAATTTCCTCTCTTTTTCATTCTTGATAGCCTTTATTTTATCTTTTTTTTCTTTCTTGTACAGTCCCTTTTATGCTGGTATCACTAATGTGTCATGCATGCGGAGTCTTCGGCCTAGTCTTGATTACCAATCTAACTCTGAAATAATAATACAAGAAATTAAGTGTGATGACGAGGTAGAATATGATGATGAGGAAGCCTTTGATGAAATCAGTAAAGAATTAAGTCAATTTGAAGAAAAACCCAAACCTAACCCGAATGATACAGAGGCAATCAATTTAGGGGATCAGGAGAATGTTCGGGAAATAAAAATAAGTGTTCATTTGGAAGCTCCGCTCAGAGAAGAAATAATCAAAGCATTGTTTGAGTACAAAGATGTTTTCGCATGGTCATATGCCGATATGCCGGGTTTAAGTACCAACTTGGTGGTCCACAAATTGCCCACTGATCCCACATGCCCTCCGGTCAAGCAGAAGCTGAGGAAATTTAAAACAGATATCAGTGTGAAGATCAAAGAAGAGGTTACCAAGCAGTTTGATGCAAAGGTCCTCCGGGTCACCCGGTATCCCACCTGGTTAGCTAATGTTGTTCCCGTACCAAAGATGGAAAGACCAGAGTGTGCGTTGATTACCGTGATCTCAATAAGGCGAGTCCAAAAGACAATTTCTCACTGCCAAATATCCATATATTGATTGACAGCTGTGCCAAAGATGAGATTGGTTCCTTCGTGGATTGTTATGCGGGTTATCACCAGATTTTGATGGATGAGGAAAATGCGGAAAAGACGGCGTTCATCACGCCTTGGGGAACGTATTGTTATAGGGTTATGCCATTTGGGTTAAAGAACGCAGGAGCAACATATATGAGGGCAATGACCACCATGTTCCATGATAGTATACATCGGAAAATTGAGGTCTATGTCGATGACGTGATCATAATGTTACGAAAGCAATGTGACCATGTTAAAGACCTGAGGAAGTTTTTCCAGAGGCTCCGCAGGTATAACCTCAAACTTAATACAGTAAAATGTGTATTTGGAGTCTCGTCAGGGAAGCTGTTGGGGTTCGTGGTAAGTCGACACGGTATTGAGTTAGACCCATCCAAAATCAAAGCCATTCAGGAGTTACCGCCACCAAGAAGCAAGAAAGAGGTGATGAGTTTGCTAGGCAGGTTGAATTACATCAGCAGGTTCATTGCCCAGCTTACAACGACTTGCGAGCCTATCTTTAAGCTGCTAAAGAAAAATGCTGCAGCCAGATGGACGGATGAATGTCAGGAAGCATTTGACAAGATTAAGGAGTATTTGGCCAGTCCACCTGTGTTGGTTCCGCCAGAACCGGGAAGACCCTTGATCCTCTATTTGACAGTTTTGGATAGTTCTTTTGGTTATGTACTAGGGCAGCATGATGTCACAGGAAAGAAAGAGCTGGCGATTTACTACCTCAGCAAGAAGTTCACATCTTATGAGGTAAAATACACGCAGCTTGAGAGGACGTGTTGTGCTCTAACCTAGGTAGCGCAAAAATTGAAACATTACTTTTCATCATATATCACCTATCTCATCTCGAGGTTGGACCTATTGAAGTACATTTTTCAAAAGCCCATGCCCAAAAGGAGGCTCGCGAAATGGAAAATCTTGCTCACAGAATTTGATATTGTCTACGTGACCCGTACTGTGATGAAAGCACAAGCGGTGGCTGATCATCTAGCCGAGAACCCAGTTGATGATGAATATGAACCTTTGAAGACATACTTCTCTGATGAGGAGACAATGCACGTTGAGGAATTAGAACAAGTCAAAAATCCAGGGTGGAAGTTGTTCTTTGATGGGGCTGCCAATACCAAAGGCGTTGGGATAAGAGCAGTACTTATTTCTAAGACATGGCA
>MU715583.1:325442-380795 GCA_026770625.1 Nicotiana glauca | reverse complement strand
CCAGATTCAGGGAGAGTGGGAGACACGAGACTTGAAGCTCATACCGTATCGACAGTGTTTGCACGAACTTTGTCAATGGTTTCAGTCAATAGATTTCAGGCACATTGCAAGGATTCATAATAAAGTTGCTGACGCTTTGGCCACTTTGGCGTCGATGTTACATCATCCAGATAAGGCATACGTGGACCCGTTGCAGATTCAGGTTCGAGATTAGCATGCCTATTGTAACATGGTGGAGGAAGAGCTTGATGGTGAGCCGTGGTTTCATGATATCAAATAATACCTCAGGATGGGAGTATATCCGGTACAGGCCACAGGGGATCAAAAGAGAGCCATTAGATGCTTAGCAAGCAGAGTTTCTTCAGTGGGGGAGTGTTGTACAAAAGAACTCCAGATCTTGGTTTACTGAGGTGCTTGGATGCTAAACATGCCATAGCTATCATGACCGAGGTACATGCGGGAGTCTGTGGACCTCATATGAGTGGATATGTATTGGCCAAGAAGATTCTTCGAGCAGGATATTATTGGCTCACTATGGAGCAGGATTGTATTAATTTCGTGCGCAAGTGTCATCAGTGCCAGGTACACGGAGACTTGATTCACTCTCCACCGTCTAAATTGCATGCAATGTCAGCACCATGGCCTTTCGTTTCTTGGGGAATGGATGTCATTGGGCCAATCGAGTCAGCGGCGTCAGATGGGCACAGGTTTATTCTGGGAGCCATTGATTATTTCACTATGTGGGTTGAGGCGAAAACTTTCAAATTAGTGACCAAGAAGGCAGTGGTCGATTTTGTGCATTCGAATATTATTTGTCGATTCGTTATCCCGAAGGTAATTATCACAGATAACGGTGCCAATCTCAATATCCATCTGATGGCAAAATAATGTCAGCAATTTAAGATCACACACCGCAATTCCACCCCATATCGTCCTAAGTCTAATGGAGCAGTCGAGGCAGCTAATAAGAACATCAAGAAGATACTTCAGAAAATGGTGGAAGGGTCCAGGCAATGGCATGAGAAGTTACCTTTTGCCCTATTAGGCTACTGCACTACTGTTCGCATTTCAGTAGGGGCGACTCCTTATTCATTGGTGTATGGCACGGAAGCAGTAATACCTGTAGAGGTTGAAATACCATCCCTTCGGATTATCGCCAAAGCGGAAATTGACGATGTTGAATGGGACAAAGCTCGCCTGGAACAATTGAGCTTGATTGATGAAAAGAGATTGGCGGCAGTATGTCACGGACAGTTGTACCAACAGAGAATGGCAAGAGCATATAACAAGAAAGTGCACCCACGGAAGTTCGAAGTAGGGCAATTGGTGTTGAGGCGTATCTTACCTCATTGGGTCGAAGCAAAAGAAAAATTCGCCCCCAACTGGCAGGGGCCATTTGTTGTAACACGAGTGTTGTCTAATGGTGCATTGTATCCAACAGATGTGGAAGGAAAATGTGTAGAAATGGCTATCAACTTTGATGCAGTCAAGCGATACTATGTATGATTTCTTTATCTAAATGTACCTAATTGTATTTGGCATGTTTTGAGATTGAAATGAAAAAGACATTTTGTTCTGCTATCCAAACACTTTATTATTGTTACCCCTTTGAGCCTCAATTATTTTCTTGCATACCCCTCTTTCGGAATCAATAATAAGACTCGCAAGCTTGAATGAGTAAGTAAGTGGAGAAACAAGAGAAAAAAAAATAGTGAAAGGAAAGTGAAAGAAAAGAAGAGAGAAGAAAAAGAAAAAAAAAGAAAAAAGAAAAGAAAAAGCAAAAAGAAAAAAGAAAAAGAAAGAAAAGAAAAGAAGAGAAAAGAAAAGAAAAAGCAAAAAAGGAAAAGAAAAGAAAAGAAAAGAGAAGGAAAAGAAAATAATGAAAAGAAAGGAAAAGGAAAAAAGAAAGATTGCAACAACGAAGTAATTTTATGACCTGAACTACGTTTGACTTGATCCCGAAAGGGTACATAGGCAGCCTCTCTTTGAAGTTCAGTCACAACAAAATAAAAGTCCAAAAGTCCCCAAGAAAGAAACTGGTGAAGAAGTTGTGGTCGTTGTGAGAAATCTGATTTCGAAAGTTGTAATTTTGAACCCATGTTGAGTTATTACCCTTCTTTCTAAACCCCATCCAAAAGCCACATTGCGGTCCAAAGAAAGACCTTCCGATCAATCTTCAAGAAATGCTAAAGCGAGCAGGTAAAGTGATTCATGTTGGGGGTTAACACTCTGGTGGCAGAAGGAAAAAAATGAAAATGAGAGAGTCTTATTGGTGAAAACCCTCACGGGCACCATAAGGCGATGTGAGTTGAGAGAGATAAAAATGAGAGAGTCTTATTGGTGAAAACCCTCACGGGCACCATAAGGCGAAGTGAGTTTTGAGAGATATCAAAATGAGAGAGTCTTATTGGTTAAAACCCTCACGGGCACCGTAAGGCGAAGGTGAATTTTCAGAGGGGCAAATGAAACAAGTCTGTGGTTGAAAGCTGCTAAAAATATGGCAAGACGAGCAAGGTTTTTTTTTTTGGTAAAAGTCGGGTTATGAAAGTATGGAACAACAAATGTGGCAATTGAAAGTTGATTGGTTGGACAAACTAGGCTGGTTAATCCAAAATGCATGGCACGATCAATGGTACCAGCCGTTCCACTCAAATAAGTCCTATCTTTTTCTCTTCATTACAAATCATCCATTTTCAGAGTCTTTTCTATCCTTAACCTTCAAGGTCATTGCATTTCATTCTCTGGGTTTAGGGTTTAGGGTTTAGGGTTTAGGGTTTAGTGTCTATAAGATGTTTCAGTGCCAGTTCTATTCAAAAACAAAAGAAGGATGTCAAGGCTAACTACCAACTTCCCAATTGTACGGCACAACAGGATTGGAACATATCAAAAGAAAGTAAGGCATGAAAGGACCAATAGAAATCCCATCAGTGGGTTAATCAGATAATTGTGGGGGAGAAGCAAAGTTCCACAAGAAGGGTCAGAAACACAAAAAAGCAAGACAAGATAGAACATGTGGGTCATCAAAGTCAAAAGGTTGAAAGTCAGTCAGGAAGTCGAGGCATTTCAAAGCAAGTCCAGGGAAATAAGTTGGAGCAGAGCTGGAAGAAGGAACATACCCAACAAGAATGCCAGCAGCTAACCACCATATTATATTAATAAATTTTTCTTTGATTAAGATAGGGGCAAAAAATTTCCTTTGTCTATTTGTTGCAATCAGGAGCCCACATGGAGAACAAGGGAATATATTTCAAGTCCCGCAATCAGGAGCCCACCTGGAGAATAAGGGAATACATTTCAAAGTTTCAGCAGTCAGGCACCCACTTGGAAAACAAGGGAAGTATAATGCAAAAGTATAATGCAAATTCTATCTTTCAAGTTTAGTATTTGGTAACATAACGCGCCCAGTTATCAAACTGGAGCAGAAAATTTTCTTTGTTTTATCTGTTTTGTCGCGATCAGGAGTCCACCTGGAGAACAAGGGAATACGTTTCAAGTTTCGCAATCAGACGCCCACCTGGAGAACAAGGGAAGTACAATTCAAATTTCATCTTTTTAATAATTAATAACATGATGTGCCCAGCCACCAAACTGGGGCAGAAGAATTTTCTTTGGTTGTCTATTTTGTTGCAGTCAGGAGGGCACCTGGAGAATAAGGGAATACTTTTCAAAGTTCAGTAGTCAGGAGCCCACCTGGAGAACAAGGGAATACCTTTTAGATTTTAGCAATCAGGAGCCCACCTGGAGAACGAGGGAATACTTTTCAAAATTCAGCAATCAGGAGCCCACCTGGAGAACAAGGGAATACGTTTAAAGTTTCGCAATCAGGCGCCCACCTGGAGAACAAGGGAAGTACAATTCAAATTTTAGCTTTTTAATAATTGATAACATGATGTGCCCAGCCACCAAACTGGGGCAGAAGAATTTTCTTTGGTTGTCTATTTTGTTGCAGTCAGGAGCCCACCTGGAGAACAAGGGAATACTTTTCAAAGATCAGCAGTCAGGAGCCCACCTGGAAAACAAGGGAATATTTTTCAAAGTTCAGCAATCAGGAGCCCACCCGGAGAACAAGGGAATACTTTTCAAGTATTGCCGTTAGGAGCCCACCTGGAGAACAAGGGAATACTTCTCAAGCGTCAGCAACCAGGAGCTCGCCTGGAGAATAGAGGCATATATTTCAATTTGCAGCAATCAAGCATCATTCGGAGGAATGGCAAAACAACGCCAATCATAATTCAAATCAACAACAAGAATCCCATCGGAAGAATACAAGACACAAGTTCAAGGCAACACAAGAGCAAGTTTGAAGGCATAGATAGGATCTTTTGTAACTCATAGATCATAGCTTAGGCTAGCTTCTTTTGTTTTACCACGGTGTAATAAGGAGTTCAGCGAGCAGTAGCAGCAGTAACAGCAGTGAAATCAAAGCTCCTGGTAGTCCCAGCTACCAGACCCTCCCGAACTACACTGACCTGATTCCTGTTTAGCTCAGGATATGTAGGCAACCTCCGAAGCAGGGTGCGGTTAATTCTTTCAAAAATTCTTCACACGGAATATTCAAATGGGCAAAAATCGCTCGTATTTGCTCACTTATCTTTGCCCGAAAACTCTTCACGTTTTCGAGCAAAGAGGGATAGCTGTGAGCACGTGATTTTTGCCCTAAGCAAATTATTTCCAAAAATTTAAACAAAATAATTTTCTTTCATTATTTTATGATTTTGTGAATTTTGTATTATTTTTTGTTAGTTGTTTGCATTTTATTGGTGCATTTTAATTCATATGAAAATATACAAAAATACACTTGGCATTTGTTTCAGATTCAATTTCACATTTTAGGGTGAAGTAGTAGTTAGAATTGCTTAAAAATAAAGAAAATAATAAAAAATAATATTTTTGCATTTTCAGTTTTAATTTATCTTAATGTGTTTAATTAGGAATTAGGGTATTTAGGAATATAATTTTTAGTGTTAATTTGGTTTTGAGTTTTAATTAAGCATTTAATAAAATCAGAAAAAATATAAAAATACAAAATGAAAAAAAAAAACAGAAATAAAAGAAGAAAACAAATGAAAAAAAAAACAAATAAAGGAAAGGGTAGTCTTGATAGAATGCCCGAAAATGGGCCTCTTATTAATGAAATCTACCTGGACCAAATCAAAGTCACACCCATTTCACAGCCCAACCCGTTCCCAAACCCGATCTGACCCCATTACCTTCGAAACGACGTCGTTCCCCTTACCCCGATCTTGTCCGTCCATTCCTCGTGATCAACGGTTCAGAACCATTCAGAGAAATTACATAAAAATGTAATAATCTCTTTACAAAAATCAGAGACACATTCATCTTCCTCGTACAACCTTCACCCTCCGCCTCATACCACCGCACGCCACCGGCCGGAAATCGCCTCCGCCGGCGGCAGTTGTCCAATCACCCTGAAAATTACATAATGGCATCCCCACGTCCTCCTCTCTTTGAATCCATAAATGGTTTCCCTCAAATCCTTGTAAAGGGTTTCGAATATTGAATCAAAGATTTGGCTAAAAACCCTAGGTCACTGAAATTCGCCCAAATTAACACCAAATCATCCTCTCCTTTCCCTCATCCCTAATCCTTAACCAAAACCCCTCAAATCCAGCCGGAACTCGTCGAATTTCAAATCTAGGGTTCTTAGGTTCGAATCTATTTTGGGAGGTTTTTGAAGTCAATTGGTTCTTGGTTAATGTTATATGCCTATTTCTGACGAAATAGACAAATAACATTAACCGAAAATCAAATTCGACGGTTTAGCCGCATGAAGTTCAGTAAGTTTATTATTTCTGTTTATTTTCCTTTCAGTTCATATTTAGTGTTCATTCGTTTGGTTTTGGGGGTTAATTCAGAATTGTGATTTTTTTCCAAATGTAATTAGTCTATTCCCTGTATCTGTGTCAGTCGTGGTTTAGAATTTGACCTTAGTAGTTCAATTTAATTGTTGTTCTGATCATTGAATCCTTCGTCTTTGTTTTGATGTTGTTCGATCTAATTTGAGTTCGAGTTTAAATTGTTGTTGAGTTTGATGATTTGAATCATAATATTGTTCTGCTAAGTTGGGAGTTTGGTATTAATGTGACCTTGGTTTAGATTTAGCATTAGTATTCCAGTGTTAATTAGGAGTTAGTTTAGATCAATTGATCGATTATTAGGTTTTTTTATTGGTATGGTTTGGTTATAGCTGATTGGTTTGATCATAGTTATTTGGTTGGTTAACTAAGACTAAGGGCTGGGGTTAATTTGCCAGCTAGATAATTTTAGGGGTATTAAAGGGAAATTTAGGTATTCCTAGATAGAAAGAATGCTGTAGGTTACACTAGAATCATCTAGAATCTTCTACAATAGGAGTTTAGGTAGAATTTTAGAAGTTTGGGTGCACTAACTTGAGTAACAAGTCAGTAAATTAAGGACTATTAGATAAAATCTGAAATAAAAGAGGTGGGAAAGGTGTGAACAAGATCTAGAAGCTTTCCCTTTAAGTTTGCCTATAAAAGGCAGCTTACTTGCCTGGAGTCACAAGTTTGGAAGCCAAAAAACTCCCCCCAAAACCTTTCCTGAGATCTGAATCAAAGTTTGTATTTCAAATTTTAGAAGTTCAAAAATCTGCAGTCTTATAGTTTTCACCTTCTTTTAGATCTGAATTCCTACTCAAAAAATCAAAAACAACAAAAAAAAAAAAAGCCACAGAAAATCAAAAAAAAAAAAGGTTTACTATTTCATTGCCTTAGATCATTTTCTAATTCTTAGCCAGTAGTTTAGTTTTTAGCTTCCTTAGGATCCGAAATAGTTTGGACTTCTCTGTTCCTGTTCTACATTCGAGATTAAGGCATCTGGAGTCACTTGTAGGCTTGGATCTGTTTGTTTCGAGTTTCAATTGGGTCATTTGCTGAGTGTGTTTGAAGTTTTGGTTTTAATTTCAAGTTCAATTGGTTTAGTCAAGCTGTGTGTGAGGATTTCTGGTTTCTGCTATTGTTCAAAATCCTCTTGGACTGGTTGAATTAGTTCTGGGCTGTTGCTGATCCCTGCGTATTGCTGCTGATTCCTTTTTCTTCGTTTTGCCTTCATTCAGGTACACAAATTGCATCCCTGACTGATTGTGAGCTGGAAAATGTGTAGAAATAAAGTTATATGAAGAATAGAAGCAGAAGTTTGATTTAGTTCATGTCTAATTTCTTCTTATGATTGTACTGATTGAACCGTGTTAAACTCCTACTTTTCGAATTTGTGTGAGCATCATGGATTGAACATTAGTGTAGGTGGCCTAAATTTATAACTAGTTGTGGTTAATTTCCTGTTTACTTCACGCACTAGTGTGATCAGTTAGGTTAATCAGTTAGGTTTGATATCAATATTAGTAAGTAGTAGTTGGAAACTAGGATTTAATCATGGTTCTCATATAGTGTCACTTTAGGATTTGCCTTTTAAATAATAAGAATAAGATGAGCCTCGCCAAACAAAAATGCTTAAATTGCGGGGCCCTCATGAAATGTTTATAGTAAAATACTTAGTACTCGGGACGGGCCGTTTAGCGAATTTCACGGCCTTCCCCAAAGATAATAAACGCGTATTTGCTTTAGGCACGTATTTTAATAATATTACCTTCCTAAATATGGGTGCAAATTTATGTGACCCAAATCCAAATCTCAACGAAGTCGAAATGTGTTAACAATCACGGGTGCACTGGTGCAACATGGTTCGAGATGCATTTTTACGACGTTGCAATTCTTATTAAAATAACAAAAAAAAATATATATAAAAATAAAAGCGGTTTACTAATAAAAGGCACATAAGTTAGAACATATTTTGAAATCAAAGAAAATCAAATACAACAGTTGAGCGACCGTGCTAGAACCACGGAACTCGGGAGTGCCTAACATCTTCTCCCGAGTTAACAGAATTCCTTACTCAGATTTCTTGATCGCGGATTGTTAAACAGAGTCAATAATTTCCTCGGTTCGGGATTCAACCGGTGACTTGGGACACCATTAATCTCCCAAGTGGCGACTCTGAAATTTAATAAAAAATCCCGTTCCGATTGTCCTTTGATTGGAAAAACTCCTTTATGCCCTTGCGAGTGTAGTAGGTAATAAGGAGGTGTGACATACGGAATCACCCTTCGTGCTTTATCACTCTTTCTCAGCCAAACTGTAGAAATAACAACATCCCAGCAAGGGAATCAATCAATAGAAACAATAACATCCCGGTAAGGGAATCAATGATAGAAACAATAACATCCCGGTAAGGGAGTCAATATTAGAAACAATAACGTCCCGGCAAGAGAATCAAAAATACAAAATAAGGGTCACGGAAAAACCAAGAAGCACGATAACCTCAACAAAATAACAAGACATAATAAGCAAGTGATAGATATACCGGTAACCACAACAATTGGACATGTAACATATTTGCACGACGTCATAAAGGAATTCACAATCAAGAAGTATCAAAATAATAAGGAAGGCAATCACTTTAATTAAGGCAATTAAGTGTCAATGTAACACGTAAGAATTAGAGGAAAGATAACAACATCATATAAAGCATATAGAGGCAATTCAAGCAATTATTAAACACAATCATAACAGGATACTTTTCACATAATGGACATATGGACCTAAGAACCCTAAAGGCAAATTTACCACAAATAAATCCAAGAACACAATCGTCACCTTGCGTGCACGGACTACAATAAGCATAGAAGACTTAAAATCCTAATCGGAAGTCCCCCACACAAGGTTAGGCAAGATACTTACCTCAATTCGGCCGATTCAGTACTCAATTTAGCTATTCCTTTATCAATTCATCAACACTCAGCTCAATCTAGCCAAAAATAACTTGAATACATCAAACAATGCAAGAGAAAACAATTTCAATTAATAAAACTATGATTCTTATACAATTTGCAAAAAGTCAACAAAAGTCAACTCCCCGGGCCTGCACCTCGAAAACCAAAAAATGTACAAAAGTTAAACACCCATTATGCTACGAGTTCACCCACACAAAAATTATCTAATTCTGGTACCATTTGGTCATTCAAATCATCATTTTATATTTTTAAAAGATTTTGCAATTTTTCCCACATTTTCCTTTAGATTCTTATTAATTTGATGTTAAATCTAAGATATAATCACAAAATATAGTTGGAAATTAATTAAATACACTTATACAATAATTTGGAGAAGTTTGGGTCTTTGAAAAATCGCCTATGGAGGTTTAGGGTTTGAGAAAATTGAAAAAGGGGTGAAAATCTCATCAAAAACCTCACTTAACAGGCCTCAGATGTCGCATTTGCGACCAAGGGTTTGCAACTGCTAACCCTCACAAATTACGAGCAAAGCAGGGCTAGCAGGAGTCACATTTGCGACAAAAACTTCGCATTTGCGAACACACCAGAAACCAGCAACTTTTTCCGACACGAAAATGAGCATAACTTCCTTTTACGATATCCAAATTCAATGATTATTTTTTCTATGGCTGTGTAATTTTGATACGGATCTAATGGTTCAAACAAAAATGAATTTGGATCCTATTTGTTCAATGCAGTTTTATTTTCTCTTGAAGAAATGATGATGAAGCATCCGAAAACAAGCGCAACATAGCCCAAACCTATCCGACACTCACCCAAGCCCTCGTGGCTCCAAAACAAACATTCACGCTAGTCTAAATACATCATATCACTAATGAAAAATTGGCCTACGGTAACGCATGAAAAACCGTTCCCACAGACTGTGTAACCATTGCCATAGATATATTGGAACGGTTTTAAGACTGTTCCATCAGCCGCTGTGCCAATAGGTCTATGGGAATGGTTCTTGCAACGGTTTCCGTCATTGTGGCTATAGATACCTCTATCACAACGGTTTTCCCTTTCTCTGTTGGAACGATTATTTTTTCCAATTGGAACGGTTTAAAACCGTTCCTATGTTGTGTTTGCAACGGTTCTTAACTATTGCCATATTATTTAATGGAACGCTTATGTAACCTATTGTTACGGTTATGCATGGATATAACAAAGATTTCTTTAAGCTATCACAACGGTTTTTAGGATCTATTGCAACGGTTTGTATTGTATAATGGAACGTCATTGTGTCCTATTGCAACGGTTCTGGTAGGCGATTATAACAGTTCAGTTAAAACAAAAATATAGCACCTGTAATTAATAAATATTTATATATATAATAAATTATAATAACACTAAAATTTAAATAAATCATAAAATAAAACTATTAATAATATAATTTATCCATAAAGCAAATGTTCTATCCCAAATGCATAAGTTTAATACATTTCAAGAGAGTAAGTTTCAAAAATATTGATAACAAAAGGTTCCTATAGAACATTCATCTATAGCAATTCAAAATTCATCTCATGTAAGGTCTAGTTCTTCACTTCCATCATCTTCTTCAATTTCTTGATCTACTCCATCTTCTTCAGAATTTTGTTATTTAATCATCTGCTTCCATCCAATCCCAATCAGTATCATCAAACCCATCCTCCTCTTTGGATATTTCCACAATTGTATCATGTGAATTTTGTGCATGATATGGAATATAAATGATATCAATGGGTACATCTTCTCTTGACCATCTAATGTCAACATCAAGTAATCTAGATGAGGAACTAATGTCATTATTAGGTTCCCGTCAAAATGTGTCTCCAATATTGGGACAATTCTCTTCCTCCAGATCATACAAATCAACAGGTACTTTACTCCTTGCATAATAAACATCTTTCTCAATTGGATCCTCCACATAAAAAACTTGATACGCTTGTGATGCCAACACAAAAGGGTCATCTGTACTACATAATCTATTGAAATATACCCGAGTTAACCCATAATCATCTTTTTTATCACGAAACCAATTATATCTAAACAATACAACACTAAAACAACCCCAATAATCAATCTCAATGATATCCTGAATCGCTCCATAATAGATAACCTCGCCATCGATGGGATTTTGGTCCCTAGCACTAGCAAAACTATCTGTTGTTGCCGATAAAGTCACTCCACTATTTTGAGTCTTGCATCGGAAATCCTATTTTTTGATATGAAATCGGTATCCATTAATAAAATATCCTGTATATCTTTAGGCTACCATATTAGGTCCTTTGGCTAGCCATCTTAAATAATCTAGCAATACAATATTTTTAACTTTCTCTTTAAACCAATTGCTGAATTCCCAACTATGATCCTTCGCTCTTACCCATGCATTTGATCTGCTATGATTAACAATTAAATTCTTATGTTCTCTGCAATCAAGAGCATTTCAAGTTTAATTATATAATAAATAAATATTTTAATATAATTTATCTTACTTGATAAACTTTTTCATTTGCTCATCTCCAGTATTAAATAGAGCATATAGATGTGTTTCAAAGCATAACTGCAAATCCATGAGAAAAGTAATTTTTTTCTTACTTCCAATTGGATGAGCTACATACGTTATCAGGATTGTCAAAGAAGTATGAGCTACATACCGTGGTCTTATTTATGCTTTTGTAACTTTTTAGAATTATCTTCACTTCAATATTTTCGTCTACTTTCATCAACATAGTAGTAAATAAGTCAAAATAAAAATTTTAAACTTCATATCAAACACCCTTTCACTAGCAGTAACCTAACATATAAGTCAAATTAACATGTTAAAGTTGAGTCTACTCATGAAATGTAGTCATATAAACGGAAGCGAAGGAGTAATTAGCTAATTATTTACAATGAGTGGAGAACTTACATAAACTCATAGACGACAAGATCGCTTGACAACAACAGTAGCAGTGTCCAGATCTCTATAATACTTGGCCTTCTGCTCTGGGAACGGAAGGCTCAAACTCGACCTGGAAAGGAGAGAAAGCAGACACACACATAGTGATTCAGAGAAAAATTACAGAGTATCAATCAATTCAACTATACTAATTGATGTCGATTATATGAATTTAAAATTTGAGAAAAAAAATAAGCAGAGAGGATTCAAATCTAAGATACCTAACGACGACTAAATGCCGGAAGTTCAACGAAACTAAAGGAAAGATATTTCAGACTAACGGTTGGTCCTGCTACCTTCCAAACATCTTCTGTATCTCGAGGGTAATACAATGAAAGGAGCGTAAATTATTGCTTTATAATGTGGGATGCACAATTATTTTCCCTAGAAGCAATAGCTTATCATTGGCTAAGATTAATCTATTTGAGAAAGGAACCTAATAGAGCAAGCAATAAGACAGATACCTTAAACCCAAAATTGAAGAATTTACCGTTGGTTATAAGAAGATGTAAAATTGAAGAAAAATGAATGATTAAAGGAAAAAATTCAAATTAGATAACAAAACTTACTGTATGAATCTATAAGGAGTTGAATCTCCAATTCGTTTGGACGACTTCTCCGATTCGATTAGAATTTAGGGAAGGTCAGTAAGAGCCTTGAAATGAATCTATAAGGAGTTGAATCAAGACTTTGGAGGAATGAATCTTTGAGAGGCTAAAAGAAAGAGATTTGGTTTTAAGCTTCTCTGATTCGATTGAAATTTGGGAAAGGTCGATGTATAACAGAAAGAGATTTCAGACTTTGGATGTATCGCTCTTATGCTGCTAGCCCATGGACATACGGGACTTCTGACAAAGAGGAGTAAGGTGGGTGGGTTTAATTACTGGGAAAAGGGGAAAAGGGGAAAAGGGATTTAATTAACTTTAATTTATATTTATAATATTAAAATTAATTAAAAATATAAAATAAATAAGGGTTGATTTGGCGGGTTTAGAAAATTTCAGGTCGTAAAATGAGGAGGGAATGAAAATCGCTCCAATTAAAAAATTTTACTCCTTAACCGTTCCCATAAATATGTATAATGGAACGGTTTATAGATCCGTTGTGGAAAAATCTTCTATGGCAACGGTTCTGTTAAAATTGCAACGGTTTTATAGTTAAAGTGTACCGATACCACCCCAAATGCTATTGTAACGGTTAAATATCTATGGCAACGGTTTGTGAACCGTTGCCAAAAAAACCGTAGCCGTAGGCCCATTTTCTAGTAGTGTATGAACTTGCTCGTGAGATCAAATCATCAAAATAACATAAAAAACTATTAATTTAACCTCAAAACTCATGATTTTCTAACTTTTCAACCGTACATCCAAATCATGTCAAATCAGTTCTGATTCTCACCAAATTTCACAGATAGGACTTAAATATCATAACAAACTTGTACCAGGCTCTGGAACCAAAATACGGTCCCGATAACAAAGAGTTCAAACATTAATTCATTTATTGATTTCCTTTAAAAACCAACACAAAGAGTTCAAACATTAATTTCATTTATTGATTTTCTTCAAAAATTGTTTTCTAAGGCTAAGGACCTCGAAATTCAATTCTAGGCATATGCCTAAGTCCCATATTTTACGGCGGACCTCCCAGGATCGTCGGAACATAAATCCGGGTCCGTTTACCAAAAATATTGACCAAAGTCAACTAAAAATCAAATTTTAACTCTAGAAATTACTATATTTTTCATATTTTTACTTAAAAGCTTTACGATTTTACGCTCGGACTATGCATGCAAGTCGATACACATAATATGAAGCTACTCGTGACCTCAAACTGCTGAACCGGACGAAATTGCTCAAAACGACCACTCGGGTCATTACATCCTCCTCCACTTAAATATACGTTCATCCTTGAACGTGCCCAGAGTCGTTCCAAAGCCATCGAACCACTGCATAAGCTCCTCATACATACACCCGAGGCAATTCCCCATTACCCAAACCTATGTAGGACTGACAATGCAACTTAACTAATAGTCTCACCTCATCCTTACTCTATAACCTTAGAACATAACCCAAACCTCATTGTCTGAAATTCATCATAGGACCCGAATCCCATATCATCACACTGCATGAACCTGAACAAGCTGAATCGAGCCAAAATTCCAATCCAGAATACAATCACATGCTGTTTCACACAACTCAAATGCAGAAGCAATAACCTCTAACCACCATAGCCGTACAAATGACATCCTAGATTGCCGAAAATACACCTCATATTGAATATAACCTTGTTCCAAGACCTCCACAACACTGGCCATGATAAAGAAACATGCAGATATTCATAGCTGCTCATAAAGTCAACAAGTCAAGAAACTCTCTCGCCTGCCAACGGCCATTACCCAACTCTTAGCAGAAATAACCACATACATCCAAGCACTTCTCACCCCCAATACCATAGTAAAAATCTCAGGTCTAAGAACCTCATCTCTGCCAGTACAAGCAGCCTAACTGACAACTCACCACGGAACAACACAGATTCTCACACTACATAGTTCGTACACCAAACTAGCAATAACTAAATTATGCAGCACAAATAAGGGAAAGTCAAATATAAGAATTATCTAACAAGTACAACATGTGTGACAACAAAAGTATAGTCTTTCATCAAATCGTATCGCAGAGGGAAAACACAATACAAAATAAACACAATGAATGGGTTCCCCACATAACATCCGCTGCGGCACCAACCCACTCCCAAATACTCACCAAGCCAAAATGTTCGGGTCCACTGATCACATAAATATTGATTTCATGCACATCAGAGTGCACAAGTAAAACTGTGGGAACAACGAATAGAAGTAATAAAATATGAGAGAAGCAAGCACATATAAGGTGCAATGAGCAAATCAACATCACGAAGTCTATCTCGCTCGCCTCACTATAATGCCTGAACAGAGTTACAACATGCGTAGGGTAATATAGCCTCACCGTCTAACACAATATAAAAAAGTAGCACATAACATAGGCTAGGGGAACAATAATATCCATTCTACAAGATCATATAACCAAAATGACAATCTCACAGAGGCACACAAACTTGATCTGACATGACATACATATTCTCGTTGATCCTCCAAATAGCCCACAACCAAATATTGATCCTTCCTAATTAGATAAATATTCTTCAAAAAGATCAACATCAACTTATCGATAATACATGCTAGTAATTACTCCATTCCCAACATTTCTTCACAATTCCCAAAAGAAAATAGTCCACATACGGGGGCATCTAGTCCCAAAACCTCGGGATACCAAAATCTCCATACTTCCACTCAATAATGCAAATCAAATGGCTGATATATCACTTATACCCTATCAATCTGCTGAAGCACTCATATAGAGTTTCTAGTCGCGTAACAAAACATGAACCTTGAAAGCCTCAAAGCCCAGTAACCACCATGCTACTAGTCACGCTCCCGCAAAATCAAAACTCAGGGTCATTCCAAAATGCACACTCTTCACATATGATAGCCAAAACTGTCAACACCCCATTAATTTCTGATGCCTATTCAGGAGAAAGCCATAATATACCACATATTCCTTACGCTCATAGTAGACACCCAACTCAAGCTGTAGTCAAACCATCAAGAACCCTCCGAGATTTGCCCGCACGCAAATAAGCGATCAGGACTGCACCTCCCCAACTCCACCGAGTCACACAAACTGTCCAATCCAAGATTGCTTCCACAAATACCAGTAGAGAATCCTTATCCAAAGGACCAATCACTTCATTGCTATGCTGACGTAACATCACAGAGCTGAACCATTTCTTCGGATAATCAATATGCAATAATCCTAATAAAAGTACCAATATCGTCCCGTGCAAGATCTCAGACCTTAGCCACATACAAATTCCGGGAACCTACCAACACCACACATACATATACCTCAGGCCAAAACTTACGCAAGTGTGACTATGCAATCTAAATGCACTGATGGACTCCTCCACTTGGCACGAAGCCATAGAAAACAACGATGATCCACAGAGCTAACCTTCACAGATCTTACAAAACAAATCAAAAGGTACTCCAATATCGCCAACTATCTTTAATCAACACCCCCGCGCTTTCGCTGCGCCTCCATATAAACAACTGAATAGTCTCCCAATACCCCTGTATTGCCAGTCTAGACAACACATTGAGAAAATGTTTGAGCATACCTGACTCCCTCATAGCCTATCTGTGGCATCACGAACCACTGGCATATAGGGCATCGAGAGCATAATATTACACACGAGGATGTAAAGAAACATAAGGTATATGCTTCGAGCTGAATCAATATTGCACGATAAGGAATAAAATAATGTGAGATTATCCTAATAGTTATGTCGTCTCTCCAAGATAAGTACAAACGTCTCCGTACGGATCCGCGAGGCTCTACTAAACCTGCTTATGACTCGTAGCACCTATGAACCTAGAGCTCTGATACCAACTTGTCACGAATCAAAATCCTTCCAAAAGAGTCGTGATGGCACCTTGTCTCTAAACTAGGTAAGCCTAACATTTACTGAAATAACATTAATATTTACTGACTTCAAATTAAATAACACTCAATAAATCACAATTCCCAAAATCAGTGGTACAAGTCATAAGCCTTTCTAAGAGAGTTATACAAAATAAATACAACACTGTTCCAGAACAAGAAGGAATTAGTGGGAAGTAAATACAAACAAAGGTGACTCCGAGGCCTGCGAACACAACAACAGGTTACCGTGAGTCTCCACTGCGACGGCCCGCGCAACTACTATCGATCAATACCTGGATCCGTACACAAAAAAATGTAAAGAAGTGTAGTATGAGCACACCATGGCAGTGTCTAGTAAGTATCAAGACTAGCCTTGGTGGGGTAGTGACGGGAAACAGTCAAGACATCTACTGTTCAAATGAAATGAATAGGATGGGATAATAAAATATCAATTAAAGATAATGAGGTTATACCAATAGTGGAGAGAAATCAAAATACAAATAGTAGGAACAATAAAGGGAGAACGCGGGTAATAACTAACGATAACCAAGTAAATCAACACTGACATAACAGGAACAAAGACAAGTAAGAATGTTTTCAAATAAAGAAGGCAATGCCAGCACAGCCAATCATATCATGCGTAGTACACAATCCCGACCATCTCAACCCTCGATTTCTCATATCATAATCTCAACTTCCGAACCTTCAGCACACGTGGTGTGAGCACGTGATTTTTTCCTCACACGAATTACTCCTACAGAATTCCCAAAAATTAGGTTTTTCTTTTAATTATTTGTTATTTTAGGAATTATTGTAGAATTTTCTAATTATTTGCATGTTTGTGTGCATGTTTAATTCTTTTTAAACTTATAAAAATACAAAAAAACATACATTGCATTTGCATATTTTATTTTATTTTACAAAAAATAGAAAAATCACAAAAAAGAAAACCCCATTTTCACACTTTTAACCTTTAGCTTTGACTTTTGGTAGTTCTCTTTTAATTTGGTATTTAATTAGTTGTAGTAATTATCATTTAGAGTTAATTAATTTAATTTGGTAGGATAATTTGGTTTACGAATCAATTTATGTTTTTATTTTTAATTTGGAAAAAGGAAAATAATTTGAAATTGAAAGAAAAGGAAAAGAATTGAAAAGCTTGATTTTTGGGCCAAATCCATTGAATTCCCCCAAGCCCAAGTCTTTATTCCCCATTAACCCGTCCAAACCCGGTCAAAATTAGCCCAAAACCCATGTGCTATCCGGTCCAGTCCCGTTGCAATCCCAAACGATCCTGTTTTACCTCAAGTCGATCTCACCCGTTGGATCTCATCAATCCAACAGTCCGGAACTGGTTGATCCATCACATAAAAGTATTCGAATTAAGGTCAAACCCCCCAAAGACCACTCTCTCACTCTCCATCTCTCTCACCCCATATCCCTCTTCAGACCATTAAACCCTAGAGCGCCGCCCCATTTTCCACCGTCTCCAGCCGGCGGCGCCGCTCCCAATCGGCCCCAAATCAACACCACATAACCCCATGACTCCCTCATAACAAATTCATCATTGGTTTCCTTCAAATCTATCCATAACTCCTCGAATCTTAAATCCGAGTTCGAGCCCTAAAAGTCTAAAATCATTTTCCATTGAACCCAGTGGCATGCATGATCATAGGTTGCTGCTTCTTTCAAGTTTTAAAGTTTTGATTCAACGAAAACTAATGTTGTTCAGTTGTTCTTGACAAAGATATTGACATTAGTTTCGTTACGTCAATGTCTCCGGTGGGTTTTGATTTTTGATCTGGTAAGTTTCTGCACCTCTTTGTCTATTCTTGTTTGTTTCACTGTCTTACTCTTCTTCTTTTCCTCTCCCTTTCTTTAGTTAGTTATTTTTTACTTTGGTTGAAACTCGACCAAGGATCTGAACTTAAGACCTCCCTTCTAGATTAATTTGTGTTTTTCTTTAAAGCTTTTCTCTGATTCATTTTGTTTTGCTCAAAGGTCTGTTTAGTTTTTCATCCTAATTTTTGTTTAACCTTATAGTAAATTTAGTTAGTTTGTTTTGATTTAATAACTTAGTTAATTCCATATTAATCAGTCACTTAGATTAGGTTTTTAGTTTTTGAAATAACTAAAACTATTGATTTGATTTGGTTCATTCTTGTTGTTTGGGTTGTGAAGCCATTTTAGACCCCATTTCAAGAGGTATGTTTAGGTAATTGGGTTAGAATTGAGCCCATGTATGGATAAACTATTGGGTAAACTTGACCCATGAGATTTTTGAAGTAAATAGCAGAGATTCAAAGGTTAAATTAGGAAATATAGGTGAGGGAATCTTTAATAACTGAATGGGAAGCTGCCTTGAAGGTGGGGATTGGGACTGATGCAGAAAATTGATTTTTAAGCTAGGGATTAAACAACAAAAATAAAAATTTCAAAAGGATAAAAGTGCAAAAAACTGAATTCCTTCTTGCTGCCCTAAGGCTTGCCTATAAAGGCACTCTTTCTTCATTCACAAGCCAAAACTTAGAGAGAAAATTTTTGGAAAAATTACAAACGGCTGAGCTAAAAAAAACTTTAAATCTCTTCCATTTTGATAGAAAGTTGGTCTAGTTTTGCAGTTGGTTTTTCAATTCTGAAACTTTCAAAGGATTTTAGCTTATTTTGGGAATTCAAAGATGGTTTTAAAGGCTGCTTGATCACTTTTGCATTGCTAATTTTGAGCTGCTCTTGCTGTTATTTCTTCTTTGTCGAATTACTATTGCTGCTGCTTCATAACTTCAAGCTCTTGTGTTGTTTGATTGCTATATTCAGGTACACATTCCTGATTCTGAACATGTAATAATGGTTCATGTGGTTTGAAGAAATGAATATCTCTATACTTACTAGATGTTTATTTTTCTTTGTTTTCTTTTTCACTCGACTTGTTAATTCTTTTATCCTGTTCTATCATATTTAAAAGTGATGTTATGCCATGAACATTTGAAGACTTATGTTGAGAATTGTAATTGGAATTTTATTTATACTTGTTAATTTCAGCTTGTTTTTAATCATTTCTTATGAATTTGGATAGTTGTATTTCCATGAGATCAATTTGAAATAGTCACTACTACTTTAAGGTCTTCTTTTGAGTAAAATGTTGTGCTCTTAGTGGTATTAGATTCAAGGATATTCTCCATAAATGTTCTAGCCTGTTTTGTCCTTTAAAGATGAATGAGTTAAAAGATTGTGCTTGTCTAATTTTTCTGAGTTTAAACACACCTTGTTTTCCGCTGAAGGGACTCGATCTTGAGTCTCAGATCTTCAGTAATTGGCCTTGCATCAGAGTTGGGCTCTTTTGAGCCCAACGTTTATTTTTGAATAATGAGACCAGTTGGGTATAAGGTAGACCTAGCCCACAATGCATAAATGTTAAAATTCAGAAATTTAGCTAGTTGATTTATGCTCAAATAGTTAAAACTTCAGAAGTAGTATGTTAGTTCGAGTTCATGTTCCATATAGTTTTGGTTGATTTGCATTTAAATGATTTTGTACAATTGTTTGGCTCTAAGCGTTGGGCCTAATGCTGGCCCAGATGAAGAATGTTTAATTTCTTGATTCAATTGCATGTCCCCATATCGCTGGGTGCTTATCATTTTACTAAATCTTGGGCTCATTTTGGGCCCAAGCCTGAAGAGGCCAGAAAAAGGGGATTGTATTCTTTACGCCATTTGGGCCTGTTTTGTCGAACCCAGTTCCCCCGTTTGGTTACTGTTGCTGAAGCAACCTTTCTTTGAATAATTGGTTATCTAATACGATGCTTGTTAGTTGATAAGTAGGGTCGAACCTTTAGTTAAAAGTAATTAGAATTCCATTAAGCCTTCCCTAATTAATTAGTCGGGCTCTTAAAGGTAGATTCGAGGTATGCCGTGCCAAATAAAATCTCAAATGTATGGACCTCACTTAATCGATTTTAATCCTTTAGAAATTGAGGTGTGTCATTTATTCAAATTTTTCATGGCCCTCGCAAACTTGAAAGTGCGTAGTTGCTTTAGATGCACTATTTAAGAAATTATTTTCCTAAACTCGGGTGTGCATTTCATGTGACCCAAATCCAAATCCCAACAATGTTAGATAAAACATATCGCGGACAACGTGCATTTCATGTGACGTGGTTCAAGACGTATTTTAAATGACACTGAATCTTCCTAAAAATAATTAAAAGTGGTTAATAAGTTTAAAATTGTACCATAGGCTAAAACATGTATTAAAATCAGATAATAGGCCAGTTATAATGGTTTAAGCGACCGTGCTAGAACCACGGAATCCGGAGGTGCCTAATACCTTACTTTGGGTTAACAGGATTCCTTATTCAGAATTTCTGGTTCGCAGACTTTAAAAGGAAAGTCAAATTTTCCTCGATTTGGGATTTTAAAATAAACCGGTGACTTGGGATACCAAAATAAACGATTCCAAATGGAGACTCTGAATAAATTAAATAAATAATCCTATTTTGAATAATATAACTTAAAGTGAAAAACTCCCTTGTACTACCTTTGGGCGTGTAAAAAGAAGGTGTGACATGTGGCACCTTGTGCTCGCATATTTTTCCATCTCACTTATAACAATAAAATCCACATGCTATATATTACATAATGTCTGTACAAATGCGCTCAATATGTTCAAGAAGTCTCATTTACATAATATAAAGTAAATTGCAGTTTTTAGACTAATTAGGAAAACAAACTAGCGAGAAAAGTTGAAGTTGTTTAATATAATTAAATGCTAGCAGTATGAAGTAATACAGGAAAATAAGAATAACAACGACTATAGTAGAGACAAAATAATCACAGAAGGAATACATCTCAATACAGAGATAACGTCCGGGGATCTCTCAGTATCCCGAGGATCTCTTAGTATCCTTAATACGTGTGCTGGGGATCTCTTGATATCCTCAATAGATGTGCTGGGGATCTCTTGGTATCCCGAGGATCTCTTAGTATCCTCAATATATATGCTGGGGATCTCTTGGTATCCCGAGGATCTCCTAGTATCCACAATATAAGTGCTGGGGATCTCTTGGTATCCCGAGGATCTCTTAGTATCCTCAATACATATTCTGGGGATCTCTTGGTATCCCGAGTATCTCTTAGTATACTCAACACATGTTTTAGGGATCTCTTGATATCCCCAGGATCTCTTAGTATCCTCAATATGTATGCTGGGGATCTCTCTGATACCAACTTTTCACGACCTCAGTTCGCCCTCCATGAACATATCGTGATGGAACCTAGTCCCTATAACTAGGTAAGTCTAACAATGCGAAAAACAACATAATTTGTGGAATAATTAATTAAAACTGAACAACTAAAAGAAAACTGTATACAAATGCTGCTCGGCATATACAACTCAATAATGCGGAAGTCTACAATATCACCCCAAAACCCGGAAACTCATGGAAATACATGCTAACGGAAAGTAAAACACGGATCTAACTCCAGAATATCTAAAGAAAAAGTATGAAAGAAGGCTAAATACTATAGATAGAGTAAGGAAGGAGAATCTTTGGTCTGCGGACGCTGCAGATGTACCTCGAAGTCTCCGTAGCTCTCCCCGCCTCAAGGATAGTGAACCTAAGATGAAGTACGTGGATCTGCACATAAAAAACATGCGCAGAAGGGGCATGAGTACATCACAGCAGTACTCAGTAAGTGCGAAGCCTAACCTCGGTTGGGTAGTGACGAGGAAGGTCAGGGCCCTACTGAGGTTAAATAGTATAATATGAGTTGACAATATGTGAACAGGCAGTAGATAATGTGTACAACAATGGGATAAGATAGGATAAATAAAAAAATAACAATGACACAAGGAACGAAGTAAACATGTAATATGTACCGCTCAATACCCATAGTAACAATGAGGATCTCCCAGGATATTATCCTGTAGTCCCTTTCTTAACTGTCCAGTGGATCTTTCTGGATACAGTCCCGTAGTCCAACTATCAATGTGCAGGAGGATATATTAGGAATCTAACCCGTAGTGCCAAAGTAAAAGTGCAGGGGGATCTACCGATAATCTAACCCGTAGTCCCAAGTAAATAGACAAGAGGGAGCTACCGGAATCCCACATCTGTAGTCCCAATGTAAATGCGCAATCACAACCAAAAGATATTCAGAATGAAGTACAAAAAAATATAATCAACAGGTAGTACTAGCATAACACGCTTCACGTAGTACAGTCAAGACAACTTAAGCAAATAGGCAACTCAAATCAACTAAGCATGCTTTTTTCTAATGTAACACAGGCTATAATTGCAAGTAGAATAAGGCAAATATGAAAGAATTCAATCTATATATTTAAACTAAAACCAGATTTTCAACAATTAGCTCAAGTACGTGCTCGTCACCTCACGTACCAGGCATTTCAATTAACAAATATCATATCTTAAGGGGAAAGGTCTCCCACCCAAGGTTAGACAAGCCACTTACCTCGAACCAACACAAAAATCAACTAGAATCCACGCCTTTGCCATGAGTATCCGACTCCAAATGGCCAAAATCTATTCAATTCAATTACATATCATAAATAACATCGCAAGCAACTGATTCTACTATTCAATTCAAAGCTAAGGCATGAAATTAGGTAAAATGACCAAAATGCCCCTCAGGCCAATGCCTCAGAATCGAATAATTTTCACATTTTCAGAACCCTCGTACTCTCACGAGTCTAACCATATAAAAGTCTCCCAAATAGGAGGTCAAACACCCACTCAAAACTCAATTGTTTGGTCTAAGAAGTTTTTCCCATTTTTCATTCAAAAATCCGAAATTAAGGATGAATTCGTGATTAGATTAGTGGGTTTTAAGCATAAGGGGGTATAGAATCCTTACACAGTAGTTGCCCTCTAAAAAGCTTCGAAATTTCTCCCAAATCCGAGCTCCCAAGCTTGTATTTTGATAAAAATTGCAAACCCTCGACTTTGAAATGTTTATAACTGCCCAGGCCCGTTATGCATCGCGAAAGCGGAAGTAAGGTCTCGTTCGCGAAGAAGAAAAATTTTAAGCTGCCAAAAATGCCCTTCACGATTGCGAGAGGGAGGACGTGAATGCGAAGGCTTGGGATCACGAAGCTATACAAACGCGACGTCTGGAACACAAATGCGAACGCGAACGTGATGAAGAAAATAGCGAGGTCCAGAAGTCACCCTACGCGAACGCGTGAGAGCATTCGCAAACGCGAAGAACGGACTAGTATAGCTACGTGAACGCGAGGGGGGGTTTATGCGAACGCGAAGAGGAAATTGGTCCTCCTCCAGAATTACTCTATGCGAATGCATGGAGGAGTACGCGAACGCGTAGAAGGAAAAGGTCAAAGCTACGCAAACGCGATAGCAGTGTCGCGAACGCGAAGAAGGAAATGGAACCTGCAACTGCTGTAGGATTTCAGCAACTTTTTCAAACTCTAAAATGCTCCGTTGAGCATCCGAAACACACCCGAGGCCCCCGGGACCTCAACCAAACCTACGGACATATCCCATAACATCATTCAAACTTGTACCAACCCTTAAACCACCTAAAACAACGTTGGAACCTCGATTAAATCAAGGATTTGGGCCTAAGAACTTCAAACTCTATCAAAACACGCTTTCGATAAAAGACCTAACCAAACCTCATCCGAATGACCTGAAATTTTACAGACACATCCCAAATGACATGATGGAGCTACTGAAACTTCCAGAATTCCATTCCAACCCTCGGATCAAAATCTCACTATCGGACCGGAAACTTGAAAAACTCAAACTTTGGTAATTCAAGCCTAAATCAGCTACGGACCTCCAAAACACAGTCCGAACATGCTCCCAACCCTGAAATTACCTAACGAAGCTAAAAGAACCATCAAATTTCCATTATGAGGCCATCTTCACACTTTTCCAAATACAGACCACTTTCTAACACTTAAGCTCTCACTTAGGGACTAAGTGTCCCAAAAATTCTCCAAAACCCTACACCGAACGTCCCGACAAACCAAAATAGTAGAAATGAACTTAGGGAAAACAGTTAATAGGGGATTGGGGTATTAATTCTTAAGACGACCGGCCGGTTCGTCACATCCTCCTACACTTAAACATTTGTTCGTCCTCGAACGAGCATAAAGACATACCCGAAGTAGTGAAAAGATGAGGGTAACTGCTGCGCATATCCTTCTCTGTCTCTTAGGTCGCCTCATCGCCCGGCTGACCCCACCACTGAAGCTTTACTGATGCAATGTTCTTCGACCTCAACTTTCTGATCTGCCTGCCAAATATAGCCACTGGCTCCTCAATATAGGATAAATCCTTGTCCAACTGGAATGAACTGAAATCCAACATGTTTGACGGGTCACCGTGATCCTCCGGAGCATCGAAACATGAAATACCGGATGGACCCCGACCAAGCTGGGAGGTAAGGCAAGCTCATAAGCAACCTCCTCAACTCACCTCAAAATCTCAAAAGGGCCAATAAACCTCGGACTCAACTTCCCTTTCTTCCCAAACCTCATAACGCCTTTCATAGGCGAAACCCGAAGTAGAACCCGCTCACCAACCATATACGAAACATCATGAACCTTCTTGTCCGCGTAGCTATTCTGTTTGGACTGGGCTGTACGGAGTCTATCCTGAATAATCTTAACCTTCTCCAATGTGTCCTGAACCAACTTTGTGCCTAATAGTCTGGCTCACCCGGCTCAAACCAACCTACCGGTGATCTACACCTCCTACCATATAAAGCCTCATACGCTGCCATCTGAATGCTAGACTGATAACTGTTGTTGTAAGCAAACTCCGCCAGTGGCAAGAACTGATCCTAAGATCCTCCAAACTCAATCACACACGCATGGAACATATCCTCGAGAATCTAAATCGTGCGCTCGGACTATCCATCTATCTGGGGGTGAAATGCTGTGCTCAACTCCACCCGAGTACCTAGCTCCTGCTGCACGGCTCTCCATAACCACGATGTAAACTAAGTACCTCTGTCTGAAATAATAGAAACTGGAATACCATGCAGACGGATGATCTCCCAGATATAAATCTCTGCCAACCGCTCCGATGAATAAGTGGTACACAGAAGAATGAAATGAGCAGACTTGGTCAGCCGATCCACAATAACCCAAATGGTATGAAACTTCTTCAAGGTCTGTGGGATTCCAGATACAAAGTCCATGGTGATGCGCTCCCATTTCCACTCCAGAATCTCTATCTGCTGAAGCAACCTACCCGGTCGTTGGTGCTCATACTTCACCTACTGGCAGTTGAGGTATCTAGACACATACCCAACTATATCCTTCTTCATCCGCCTCCATCAATAGTGCTGCCTCAGGTCCTGATACATCTTCACAGCACCCGGATGGATGGAATACCGCGAACTATGGGCCTCTGCTAAAATCAACTCTCGAAGCTCATCAACATTGGGCACACAAATACGACCCTGCATCCTCAATACCTCGTCATCTCCAATGGTCAGATCTTTAGCATCACCACATTGAACCTTGTCCCTATGGATAAGCAAATAAGGGTCATCATACTGCCGCTCCCTGATACAATCAAATAAGGAAGACCGGGAAACCACACAAGCTAGAACCCGACTAGGCTCCGAAAGATCCAATCTCACAAACTGGCTGGCTAAGGCCTGAACATCCATCAGCATAGGCCTCTCTGAAGCTGGTAAATATGCCAAACTCCCCAAACTCTCTGCCCGACAACTCAAGGCATCCGCCACCACATTGGCCTTGACCGGGTGATACAGAATAGTAATATCATAATCCTTTAGCAACTCTAACCGCCTCCTCTGACATATATTTAGATCCTTTTGCTTGAACAAGTGCTGTAAACTCTGATGGTCAGTATAGATCTCACAAGGCACACTGTACAAATAATGACGCCAGGTCTTCAAGGCATGAACAATAGCAACTAGCTCAAGGTCGTGGATAGGGTAATTCTTCTCATGTATCTTCAATTGTCGGGACACGTAGGCAATCACCCTACTATCCTGCATCAACACCGCTCCGAGGCCAACTCTCGAGGCATCAACATAGATAGTATAAGACCTCGAACTAGTAGGCAACATCAAAATTGGGGCTGTAGTCAAAGCTGTCTTGAGCCTCTGAAAGCTCGCCTCATACTCCTCTGTCCACTAAAATGGGCCACCCTCTGGGTCAATCTAGTCATAGGGGCTGTGATCGATGAAAATCCCTCCATAAAATGACTGTAGTAGCCCACCAAACCAAGGAAAGTGCGAATCTCTATAGCTGAGGACGGCCTAGGGCAACTCTGCATGACCTCTATCTTCCTTGGATTCACCAGAATGCCCTCACTCGAAACCACGCAGCCTAAGAATGCCACAAAACTTAACCAAAACTCACGTTTTGTGAACTTTGCATATAACTTCTTCTCTTTCAGGGTCTGAAGCAGTGTCCTCACGTGCTGCTCATGATCTTCCCGACTCCGAGAGTATACAAGAATATCATCTATGAAAATAATGACGAACGATTTGAGATATGGCCTGAGCACACTGTGCATCAAATGCATGAAAGCTGCTAGGGCATTGGTCAGCCAAATGACATAACAAGGAACTCGTAGTGGCCATACTGAGTCCTGAAGGCAGTCTTCGGGATATCTGGCTCCCGAATCTTCAACTGATGGTAACTTGAGCACAAGTCAATCTTGGATAATACTTGTGTGCCCTGAAGCTGGTCAAACAGATCCTCAATACGAGGCAAAGGATAACGGTTCTTCACTGTAACATTGTTCAACTGGCGATAATCAATACACATACGCATGGAACCATCTTTTTTCTTCACAAACAAGATAGGAGCACCCCACGGTGAAACACTAGGGCGAATAAAACCCTTATCAAGAAATTCTTGCCACTGATCTTTCAAGTCCTTCAACTCAGGAGGAGCCATACGATACAGAGGGATGGAAATGGGCTGAGTGCCTGGCAACAGATCAATGCCAAAATCAATATCTCTATCAGGCGACATGCACGGAAGATCAGCTGGAAACATATCGGGATAATATCGTACTACTAGGACTAAATCAACAGAAAAGGTATCAGCACAGACATCTCTCACATAAGCTATATACGCGACACACACCTTCTCAACCATACACTGAGTTTTAAGGAAAGAGATAACTCTAATGTGAGTGTGATCCAAGGTACCACTCCACTCAACACACGGAATACCTGGCATAGCTAGCGTCACGGTCTTCACATGACAATCAAGAATATCAAAATGGGGAAACAACCAGTCCATGCCCAAGATGATATCAAAATAAACCATACCGAGTAACAATAAATCTGCTATGATCTCAAAACCACGAATACTAACTAGACATGACCGATAAATGTGGTCCACAATAAGAGAATCCCCCGTAGGAGTAGAAACATAAACGGGGGACCTCAAAGAATCCCAAGGCACACCAAATGCGGAGCAAAGTAAGAAGACACATAAGAGTAAGTGGATCCTGGATCAAATAGAACCGATGCCTCTCTATGACAAACCAGTATAATACCTGTAATGACGAAGTCCGAGGCAACAACTTCGGTACGAGCAGGAATAGCATAATATCTGGACCGGCCCCTCTCTCGGGGGCAACCTCTATCTCTCCGACCTCCACCCCTTGCTAGCTGGGCAGATGGGGTAGCAGCGGGAGCTGTGACCATGGCCTGAGAACTCTGAGAAGTACAGTGTGGCTGAGCAGTCTGTGAAGATGCACCCCTACCAAGTCTGGGGAAGTCCCTAACCATATGGCGTGTATCACCACACCCGAAACAAGCTCTGGGAGGACGCGGCAGCTGTAACTAACTAGGCCCAGGTCTGCTGGACTGACCTTTGAAAGCACCCCGCGTAGGAGGCGTGATAGAAACTGGAGGTGCATTGTAAGGCTTCTGAGATATAAGCGGAGTTGGAGCACTGCTGGCTGCTGGAAGAGTTGAATAAATGAGGTGACCCACATAACTCCTACCATGACGACTTGCTGCTGGGGTAAGGGCATCAGAGTAGTGGCCCGACTCTCGAGACCTCTTGGCCTCCCTCTCCACTCGCTCCCTGGCGAGCATACCCTCGATCCTCCTAGCAATTCTCACTACCTGCTGATAAGGGATGTCCATCTCCAAATCTCGAGCCATGCTAGATCTGATGGGTGGGGTAAGACCCTCAATGAACCTGCAAACTCTCTCATGGACTGTAGCAACCAAGGTCGGTGCATGCCTGGCCAACCTGGTATAGCGGATAGCATACTCCGAAACGGTCATAGCACCCTGGTGCAAATACTCAAACTCTACGCGCCATGTGTCCCTGAGACTCTAAGGGACAAGCTCTTTTATGAACAAATCTGAGAACTGGGTCCGGGTCAGTGAGGCAGCCTCGGCCGGATTGTCGATCTCATAAGTGCGCCACCAATCATAGGCGGCTCCCTGAAGCTAGAAGGCAGTGAAGGAAACTCCACTAGACTCTACTATGCCCATGGCGCGAAGAATACAACGGCACTTCTCTAGAAATCCCAAGGCATCGTCTGATTCTAATCCACTGAATAGAGGAGGATTGTACTTCTTGAACCTCTCAAGCCTCAGCTGCTCATCCTAAGAAGCCGCTGCCCTGTCCTCGGGCTGAACGGGCACTACATGCGATGCATGAATAATATCGAGAACCTGCTTAACATTCACTCATTGCTCAGGAGTGCGGATGGCGAGAGTCTGTGCTCCTTCCCCGACCTGGGATATGGTTGTAGCAAGGGGAAGCAACCCTGCCTGAGCCAAGGTGGTATACATACTCATGAAATGAGCTAAAGTCTCCTAAAGAGCTGGAGTAGAGTGGCAGTAGTGGGCATGCCAGGTGCCTGGGCTCCGACTGGATCTGCTGGTGGTGCCTCAGCAGCAGCTCGCGCAGGTGCTCTGGCTACACCACGTGCGCGTCATCGACCTCTACCCCAGCCCCGGCCTCTGACGGCTACAGTAGGGGGTGCGGGTGCCTGATCATCCCGAGCAGCGCGTGCCCTCACCATTTGTGAGAGAATGTCAAAATATCACACGACAAAGAAATCAAATGAAGCAAAAATTTTCCGAACAGTTACATAGCCTCTCGTAGATAAGTACAGACGTCTCCATGCTGATCAGTGATACTCTAATAAACCGGCCTATGTTCCGTGGCTCCTATGAACCTAGAGCTCTGATACCAAATTTTCACGACCCCAGTTCGCCCTCCATGAACATGTCATAATTGCACCTAGTCCCTATAACTAGGTAAGCCTAACAATGCAGAAAACAACATAATTTGCGGAATAATTAATTAAAACTGAACAACTAAAAGAAAACTGTATATAAATGCCGCTCGGCATATACAACTCAATAATGCGGAAGTCTACAATATCACCCCAAAACCTGGAAACTCATGGAAACACAAGCTAACGAAAAGTAATACACGACTCTAACTCCAGAATGTCTAAAGCAAAAGTACGAAAGAAGGCTAAATACTATAGATAGGGTAAGGAAGGAGACTCTTCGGTCTGCGGATGCTGCAGATGTACCTCGAAGTCTCCGTAGCTCTGCCCGCCTCAAGGATGGTGCACCTGAGATGAAGTAGCTAGATCTGCACATAAAAAACATGCGCAGAAGGGGCATGGGTACATCACAGCAGTGCTCAGTAAGTGCCAAGCCTAACCTGGGTTGGGCAGTGACGAGGAAGGTCAGGGCCCTTCTGAGGTTAAATAGTATAATATGAGTTGACAGTATGTAAACATGCAGTAAATATGAGTACAGCAGTGGGATAAGACAGGCTAAACAAAACAATAACAATTACACAAGGAACGAAGTAAATATGGAATATGTACCGCTCAATACCTATAGTAACAATGAGGATCTCCCAGGATACTGTCCTGTAGTTCCTTTCTTAACTGTCCAATAGATCTCCCGGGATACCATCCCGTAGTCCAACTATCAATGTGCAGGGGGATCTATCGGGAATCTAACCCGTAGTCCCAAAGTAAAAGTGCAAAGGGATCTACCGGTAATCTAACCCGTAGTCCCAAAGTAAACAGACAAGGGGGAGCTACCGGAATCCCACATCTGTAGTCCCAATGTAAATGCGCAATCACAACCAAAAGATATTCAGAATGAAGTACGAAAAATACAATCAACAGGTAGTACTAGCCTAACATGCTTCACGTTGTACAATCAAGACAACTTAAGCAAATAGGCAATTCAAATCAACTAAGCATGCTTTTTTCTAATGTAACACAGGCTATAATTGCAAGTAGAATAAGGCAAATATGAAAGAATTCAATCTATATATTTAAAGTAAAACCAGATTTTCAACAATTAGCTCAAGTACGCGCTCGTCACCTCACGTACCAGGCATTTCAATTAACAAATATCATATCTTAAGGGGAAAGGTCTCCCACCCAAGGTTAGACAAGCCACTTACCTCGAACCAGCACAAAAATCAACTAGAATCCACGCCTTTTCCATGAATATCCAACTCCAAATGGCCAAAATCTATTCAATTCAATTACATATCATAAATAACATCGCAAGCAACTGATTCTACTATTCAATTCAAAGCTAAGGCATGAAATTAGTTAAAATGACCAAAATGCCCCTTAGGTCAATGCCTCGAAATCAAATAATTTTTGCATTTTTAGAACCCTTGTACTCTCACGAGTCTAACCATATAAGAATCTCCCAAATCGGAGGTCAAACACCCACTCAAAACTCAATAGTTTGGTCTAAGAAGTTTTCCCCATTTTTCATTCAAAAATCCAAAATTAAGGATGAATTCGTGATTAGATTAGTGGGTTTTAAGCATAAGGGGGTATAGAATCGTTACCCAGTAGTTGCTTTCAAAAAGCCTTCGAAATTTGTCCCAAATCTGAGCTCCCAAGCTTGTGTTTTGATAAAAATGGCAAACCGTCGGTTTTGAAATGTTTATAACTGCCCAGGCCCGTTATGCATCGCGAACGCTGAACTAAGGTCACATTAGCGAAGAAGAAAAATTTTAAGCTGCCAAAAATGCCCTTCGCTATAGTGAGAGGGAGGAGGCGAATGCAAAGGCCTGGGATCACGAAGCTACGCGAATGCGACGTTTGGAACGTGAACTCGATGAAGAAAGTAGCGAGGTCGAGAAGTTACCGTATGCGAATACGTGAGAGCGTTTACGTACGGATAGAACAGACTAGCATAGCTACACGAACGCGCGGGGGATTTATGCGAACGCGAAGAGGAAATTGGTCCTCCTCCAGAATTACTCTATGCGAACGCGTAGAAGGAAAAGGTCAAAGCTACGCAAACGCGATAGCAGCATCGCGAACGCGAAGAAGGAAATGGAACCTGCAACTGATGTAGGATTTCAGCAACTTTTTCAAACTCCAAAATGCTCCGTTGAGCATCTAAAACACACCTGAGGCCCCCGGGACCTCAACCAAACCTACGGACATATCCCATAACATCATTCAAACTTGCACCAACCCTTAAACCACCTAAAACAACGTCGGAAACTCGATTAAATCAAGGATTTGGGCCTAAGAACTTCAAATTCTATCAAAACACACTTTCGATCAAAATCCTAACCACACCTCGTCCGAATGACCTAAAATTTTACATACACATCCTAAATGACATGACAGAGCTACTGAAACTTCCGGAATTCTATTCCGACCCTCGAATCAAAATCTCACTATCGGACCGAAAACTTAAAAAACTCAAACTTCGGCATTTCAAGCCTCAATCAGCTACGGACCTCCAAAACACATTCTGAACAAGCTCCCAACCCCGAAATCACCTAACGGAGCTAACAAAATCATCCGATTTCCATTCCGAGGCCATCTTCACACTATTATGAGTACGGACCACTTTCCAACACTTAAGCTCTTATTTAGGGACTAAGTGTCCCAAAACTCTATGAAACCCAACACCGAACGTCCCGGCAAAACAAATTAGCAGAAATGAACTTAGGGGAAACAATTAATAGGGGATCAGGGCATTAATTCTTAAGACGACCGGCCGGGTTATCACACCTGCACTACAGCCTAAATCAATATAAATGTACATGTGCACGACATCACCTTTCGTGCTTTATCACTCTTTCTCACCCAAACAGTAGAAACAACAACATCCCGGCAAGAGAATCAATCAATAGAAACAATAACATCCCGGCAAGTGAATCAATGATAGAAACAATAACATCCTGGCAAGGGAATCAACATTAGAAACAATAATGTTCCCGCAAGAGAATCAATAGTACAAAATAAGGGTCACGAAAAAATCGAGAAGCACGATAACCTCAATAAAACAACAAGACATAATAAGCACGTGATAGCTACACCGGTAACCACAACAATTGGATATGTAACATATTTGGATGAAGTCACAGAGGAACTGACAATCAAGAAGTGTCAAAACAATAAGGAAGGAAATCACTTCAATTAAGGTAATTAAGGGTCAATGAACATATAAGAATTAGAGGAAAGTTAACAACATCATATAAAGCATATAGAGGCAATTCAAGCAATTATTAAACCCAATCATAACAGGATACTTTCCACATAATGGACAAAATGAACTAAGAACCCTTGAGGCAAATTTCCCACAAATAAATCCAAGCACACAATCGTCACCTCGCGTGCACGGTCTACAATTAGCATAGAAGACTCAAATCCTAAGGGGACCCACACAAGGTTAGGCAAGATACTTATCTCAATCCGGTCGATTCAATACTCAATTTAGCTATTCCTTTATCAATTCATCAACACTTGGCTCAATCTAGCCAAAAACGACTTGAATACATCAAACAATGCAAGAGAAAATAATTTAATTAACAAAACTATGATTCTTATACAATTTGGAAAAAGTCAACAAAAGTCAATTCTCTGGGCCTGCACCTCAAAAACCGACAAAAGTTACAAAAATCGAACACCCATTCTGCTACGAGTTTACCCATACTAAAATTATCTAATTCCGGTACCATTTGGTCACTCAAATCATCATTTTATATTTTTAAAAGATTTCGCAATTTTCCCCAAATTTTCTTTTATATTCTTATGAATTTGATATTAAATCTAAGAAATAATCATAAAATATAGTTGAAAATTGATTAGAAACACTTACCCAATTATTTGGAGAAGTTTGGGTCTTTGGAAAATCACCCATGGAGGTTTAGGGTTTGAGAAAATTGAAAAATAGGTGAAAATCTCGTCAAAACCTCACTTAACAGGCCTCAAATGTCGCATTTGTGACCTAGAACCCAGGGCTGGCAGGAGTCGCATTTGTGAACACACTAGCAACCGACAATTTTTTCCGACACAAAAATGAGCATAACTTCCTCATACGATATCCAAATTCAATGATTCTTTTTTCTATGGCTCCGTAACTTTGATACGGATCTAATGGTTCAAACAGAAATGAATTTGGATCCCATTTGTTCAATGTGGTATTATTTTTGCTTGAAGTAACGACAATGAAGCATTCAAAAACAAGCGCAACATAGCCTAAACCTATCCGACACTTATCCAAGCCCTCGGGGCTAAAAAAAAAATGAACACAAGTCTAAATACATCATACGGACTTTCTCGTGTGAGAAAATCATCAAATAACATCAAAAACTATGAATTTAACGTCAAAACTCATAATTTTCTAACTTTTCAACCGGACGTCCGAATCGCGTCAAATCAGTTCCGATTCTCACCAAATTTCGCAGATAGGACTTAAATATCTAACAAAATTGTACCAGGAGAACCAAAATACAGTCTCCATAACAAAGAGTTAAAATATTAATTCATTTATTTATTTCCTTTAAAAATAGCACAACAATTTTCTTCAAAAATTAGTTTCTAAGGCTAGGGACCTCGGAATTCAATTTCGGGCATACGCCTATGTTGATACCCAATTTTTCCCTATAGCTTTCATATATTAAAAATATCCTCAAAATAGAATATAGACATATATAAGCATAACTAAACTTTTGGCATTTTTTCTACTCTTTCAAAAGTTTTAAAATTAATTTATTGTCTATTTTAACAGCATAAAATCAATAGTTACTCCCAAAATTATCCTTTTTTGATGAGTAATTTATTCTCTTCTCATATTTACACCAAAATATAATTAAGGTAATTTTTGTATATTTTTTCAAATCTATTTGGTATTCTTAAAGCTAAATTGCATGTAATTGCAATTATAGCCTATTTTACGATTAATAGCATTTTATAATTATAAAATTATTTTTAGTATTTTTAAATTAACATTTATATAGTATTTGTTTGCTCAGTATTTTTAATTTACTTTTAAAATCATTATTATTATTTTTTATGAAATAAAAAAGGGAAAATTTGGCTATTTAACACATAGCCTATTGCTATTTCAATAACAACCATTCTCCCTTTCAATTTTAGCCCCTAATTTGACCCAATTCCGCCCCAGATTAAACGACCCAATTCCTAAAAATACCCAACCCATGACTCAATTGCTAAACCCGCTGGGTTTTCTTTTAAATCTGAGACGTTAATCATTTTGATCAACGACCAATATCCTTCCTTTACTTTTTTAATCACCCAACCCCTCTAACCCTAGGTCATTGGCACAAAGGCGCCGTCCTTGAAACCCCTCGTCTCTAAAACGCTTTCTAACCTCTCCTAAACCCTAATCACCTCCCGCCTTATCTCACCTCATTCCCACCGGAATCCATGGCATCTCCAGCCATGGATGGCCTGTTCTCACCCTCTATCACCCATTAGCCTAAGCTACTCAAGGTTTGGAGGCTTGACCTCGATGGTCTCTTTTCAGATCCGTAGATCTATGGTTTTCCAGTCACGTTCCGGCATGTTCAAACATATGAAGCTTGATTACTAACCGTTTCGACTCAGGATCTGATCTTGTTCTTCCAAGCCTTTCTCACTTCTAGGGTTTCTCTGAAACCCTAAGCCATTCGAGGTTCTTTCACCATTATTTGTTTATATCTGTGCTATGTCTATGTTCTTCTTGACGTTTTGAGTGTTTTTCCCAAATTTTCTTTTCAAAAATCGTTTGATTTCAAATTAGGGTTTTTGAAAGTCTTTTGATGCTTGCTGTTCTTTTCTTTTAGATGTCTGTTTGTATTACGCTCGTATGTTTTCCTTCTCTATTATGCACGTATTGTCCTTCTTTTCTTTTATATGTGTGCTCACATGATTCATTTGTGTTAAATTTTCCTCACTCTTTTACCATATGTGTTTACTATTGAGTTTCTTGACTTTTGCTTTTCTAAACTTTGTTTGTGTTCTTGTTAAGCATGTTTCATCTATTCTGGACTTATCTAAGTTCCGAGTTTCCAAAATGTGTCCTTTTATGCTCAAATCGATTTTCTTTCTTTGATTGTTTCAAACCTGTTATCATGGTTTGTTTGTTTCTCATGAAACACCTTGAGTCTGTTCACTTGCCTTCTCATTTCTGTGTTTAATTGGATTTGAAACCCTAGAATTTGGGGGTTTCTTTGATAAACTGGATAAGGGTTTCACTTTGGGACCCTGGATCTTCAGACGCACTATGATTCTATGACTGAACTCGTGTTCTTTTGTTTTATGATCCTAAACCTTGCAATGTTAGACTTTTTGCTTGATTTGTTGGCTTTATATATGAGAAACTCCTCTTTCAAAAAGGGTTTTGACAACTACTTGATTGATTTTGGACTCCTTTGATGGGGTATCGACTGATTGCTACTGAGTTTCTCTGTTTGAGCCCTCCTCTATCTATTCCTGATTGGGTTCATTCGAATCAAACCTGTTTACTTTGATTTTGTTAGTTGTCTGATAGATTCCCTTTCCTTTCTCTTTACAAATCAAGTATTGTTGAATGTTTTCCTTAAATAAACCTTATGTATTTTCCCTTTCTTATGCTACTATGAAAGATTTTACTCAAAGTTCCTTTCCTTATTTACATTCCCCCGTTTGAAAATGAATCCCCTAACTTAAGGGAGAATATTTGAGACTAATTTTTAAAGGTCTTCTTACCTTTCTTGCTTGTTCTTCTACACTATAAAAGGGGTTGCCCTTCTGCACCTTAGAAAAAAAAAAGAAAAGGAGAAAAAAAAGAAAAAGAGAAAAAAGAGAAAAAAAGAGAAAAAAGAGAAAAAAAGAGAAAAAAAGTCAATTTTTGACACAATCAATTTTGAATACTTTCACACTATTTCCAACTGAATACTTTTTCTCACACAAACACTCGGGTTCTTGCTCTATTCTCATTCACACATAAAGTTTTTCTCTCTCTGATTGTGGCTTGTTTGCAAGAATCCTGCTTTCTTTGCTTAGCTTTTCGAAAAACTGGTATGTTCTTTGTTTAATTTCTGCCTCTCCCCCTATTTGTTTATTCTACAGTTCACCCTTGTTTGGCTTATTGTCTAAATGATATAACTTTCTGCCAGCTTTCTTCTTTCTTTGTTTATGTTCTTATATGAATCCCTACCCTTGATCCCCCTTGTGTGCCTGAGTTATGGTTAAAAAACATGGCAATACTTGAAATTATTGGTCGTGGACATGAACTGGGCTCTCTAAGTCTTAAGGTATTTCAATTCCCATCCCTATTTCCCTTTCTATGTATGCTGAGTTTGAGACTTTGGTATGGCAGTGTTCTGATCACTGTCCAGGCCATGGCCTGACCTTCAATAGGTCATAATCTTAATTATTTCGCTGACAGGTTGGGCAGGGGTGTGCCAGCCTACCATATGGTTGGGCATGACCCCCAGCCTGCCCTGGCATTCCCTAATCCCTCTATTGCACTCAAACTTGTTCCTAGATTCTAAGTTCTGCCCCCTCTAATGAGCCTTATTTTGGGACCTTGAATTTCATCTGAACTTGGACATTGAAGGGTTGACTCTTCCACACTTCACTTTAATTCAATGTTTTCCATGATATCAGGGTGTGAGCATTCCCTGGAGTTCCTGAAACTCCTTGGAACTTTGACACACCCTGGGTAAGAGAAAGGCTTTGTAACATGATCCTGGCAGTTGGCTCTTTCCATATTGTTAGGCTTTGAGTTCGAATTAGGCTCCTCCTTGGATGAAACTTAGGAGTTCTGATTGTAATTTTGTTTCCTGATTTCTTTTCAAATCATTTTGATCTGTAATAAAACTTTGTAATAACCTCTGGGGTGAATAGTGAAATGGGAAGGGTAACCATGTATGCAAAAGGGTAGATATCATGCTTATAGGATTTCTAATTTCAATGTTTTCGCATGTAGATAGCATGCCTATAGGATTTCTAATTTAAATGTTTTCGCATGTATATCATGCTTATAGGATTTCTAATTTCAGCATGTAGACATCATGTCTATAGGAATTTTCGCACGTAGATAACCCGCCTATAGGGATTTCTAATTTCAGCATCCTCATATGTAGATAACATGTTTATAGGATTTCTGCATTCTCACATATAGATACCATAAGGGTCAAAATTATCCCTCTACTATTGTTTATTGTTTGCTTGTGCCACCTGTTATACTTTTCGGCCATTCTCGTCCCTACCATTAACAATGTTTGTAAAATTACTCCTAACCCTAACGAGCCTCAACTGTGGCAGCTGACTCCATCAATTTTATCCATGTCAACTTCCATGTCATCGACCCCACCAAATTAAAACCCTAACATAATTGACCCCCCACTCCTCATCTCTCCACCCTTTCTCTCATCTTTTCTCCCTCACCTCATACCAAAATCGCCGGAAACCATGGCATTTGTCATCACTAAAATATCCGGAAGTTCATACATATTTGGAAGACCAAAAAATTTGTTATCACTAAAATGCAATTTATGTTACTAACACAAACCTAGCAAGGCATCGAAATATCATTGTGATTTGAACTTTAACACCATAAGTATCTTCCCACTTCAATAAAGTACAGATTCTAGCACTGCAGGGAGAAAGAAATCAAAAGCATTCAAATAACGAATAAGAAAGAACAAATAGAAGTACAAGCAAATGGTAATATCACTGCTCTGCCCCAATATCATTGCCAACTGATGTTGGTTAAAACAACAAAGAATAAATCACTTAACTAATCTACTTTAATAAGCTTGATAAATACGTTCACTCACTCACTGAAATATTTTTATCTAATAAACTCCATAAAAAATCATAATGACAATTCTACGAACTTTTAAAAAATGATAGGCATAACAAAGTATAGAACATCAAACATAGATTTGGGCATACCAAGTTGTTCTTAAGCTTCAAAATTAGAATTTAATCAATAATTTTCAGCCTCAACATTATATTCATGTAACATAAAATGAACTTCAACAACTTCTGAAGAATATGATAGATCCATCAGGTATTCTTCAACCTTTTCCAAATTATTTGTACGGTGATTTTAGTATCCTTTCAAATACATCTCCCAAATTGGTACTAACCAGCCACCATTAACACCACCATTAATTGACAGACCCACCTTCTTCACATAAACCCCCACGATATCTCCTCCATTTTTTCACATTCTCATCCACAACAAACAATGAAGAACCAGACATGATAAAATGAAGAACAAACCAAAAGAAAGAACAGACCCTGATATCATAGTGACTCTTTTGGCGGTGACTATAGCTTCTTATTTTTTCTGAATGGGATTGGAAAGAGGTGATAGTGAGAGGTCGGATAAACAATTCAATCAAATGATTATTTTTATGTGGGAAAAAAAGATTAGAAGAACATTCTCAGAGGATTGAGGATGGGTGATATAATGGGATTGGGTAGAGATTCCAAGATTAAGCAACCAAATCAATGAACGAAAAATTTAATAATTTGAGAATTCAAGGAAAAAAGAAATAAATAGCAGTGAAATTAAAATTGAAGAGAAGAGAATAAGTGCAATCGATGAGCGAGAAAGAGAAAGAGAAAATGGAAGGAGAAAGGAGACAAAGAGGGGAGCCAGTACAGTGGAGGTTAGTTCTGCCCGCTGAAAATTTTTCGGCAAAATGCCATGGTTTCTAGCAATTTTTATATGAGGTGAGGGAGAGAAGATGAGAGAAAGGGTGGAGAGGTGGGGAGTTGGGGGGTCAATTATGTTAGGGTTTTAATTTTGTGGGGTCAACGATATGACAGCTAACATGGAAGCTGATATGGATAAAATTGATGGAGTCAGCTGCCACAGTGGAGGGACGTTAGGGTTACGGGTAATTTTGCAAACTTTATTAACGGTAGGGACGAGAATGGTCTAAAAGTATAACGGGTGGCACAAACAACCAATAAACAATAGTAGAGGGACAATTTTGACCCTTTGCCTAAAAAAAAAAACATGTCTGGAAGTCCTTTCTTATTTGGACACGTCCACTTCTCGCTAGACGAACATGTTTATAGGTCGTAATAATAAAAAATGAAGCAATCAGATGTCTTGTTCATGCAAAATCCAGCCTTTAGATGTCATGCCTATAGGGTTTCTGCATTTTTTATTATGTCTTCAAATGTGTTCTAAAGCCGACAAACGCGTAGAAAACATGCCTATAGGAATTAATCAAATCAGAATCTCCTTACTTGTTACAAGTCTAAGACCTGTTGTAATAATGAATTACCATTTATAAAATTCATGGTCACATGCTGAAACTCGCTCTCTTTTCAGTGGCTGATAATGTTTTCCTAAATCAGTATGCATTGTTTCTCAAATTTGTAGATGCCATGTCTATAGGTCATCATGTAGGCAAATAAGTATGTATTTAATTAATTACATTGGCCTTCGATAAGTTGCAGCCAGACGAGCCTAATGTGAATTTTTCGCCTGAAAATAATGTGATGAACCAGCCTGCCAAACGCTAAGCATAAATTTTGACTTAATCAGTATATGTAAGACGTGCTAAGCTACATGATTTTATTTGATCTAACGAGGCCTTTTTAAGCCTTATTTGTTTATGCACTCTCCCCAGATTTGCTATGTGTGTTTTGACTGTCACCTTAGAATTTTTACCTTTGAAACCGCATAAAAGCTCAACATCCCTTCCCTTTAGGATTAGTAGTCCTATATGCCTCCGGGACTGATAGGAATGAGACGGGTAATAGCACGCAATAATAATCGAGACCAATTCGCTCTTAATACCTTCACGGGTTGGAAAGGGTAGATATGAATATGATGATCACGCGATAACACCACGTGTATAAATGGTTACCGGATATTGCGTGGGGTGATCCATGTTATTTATAAACCTAGGACCCCCTTCCCTCTTTATGTGTTTGCTTCTTTTTTTTTTTAGAATTTCCTCTAAAATTTTTAGTTCTTTTAAACCCCGCCTTTCACTTTAATTATTTAAAATCTCTTTTGGTTATTAAATTTCCAGTACTGTTTCCTTTCCAAATTTTCACCCCCATTGCATTCCTTTGTTTGATTATTTGTAACAATTATTTGACCCCCATTTTCCATACTTGTATATTCCTTAAATAATTATGAAATCGACTATTCCCAAATTTCAGCATGTTTATTTAACTTTTACACTTCCCTTTATTTGCAATCATTATGTGAAAGCTGTCTCGTATGTTTATTTGTTGTTTACATTTAAAGTCACAATTGTAGCATGGCCGGGAACCACACTAGTGGATCTTGGGGGCTGCCTAACACCTTCCCCTCGAGATAATTTCTAGCCCTTACCTGAACTCTGGTTTTCCAACTCAAAACTCTTAGTGTCCTAATGCACTTAATAATTTGGTGGCGACTCTTTAAAATCCCAAAAACCCAATCCCCCAAATGGGAATAGAGTTGTCTTCCCAAATATCATAAACCCGATTTCGCTTTTAAAGAAAAATGGGGCGTCGACAGCATGGCGACTCTGCTGGGGACTCTTTAGGCTTTTACCATTGCATGTTATATGTGACTTTATTATTTTCTTTTATTGCTTTATTTAATGCCTTTATTCGAAACTGACGTGTCTTTTTATTTCCTTTTTCTTTAACGCTTTCATTTACTATTTCCTTCAATACCGTTGTAATTTTTGAATAATTATTGTAATCATTATGAACGTGAAAATGCGTGACAATTTGTTTCATTCTTGTAATTGCATCTTCAACATCATATTCCACTTGTGCCAAACAAATATCATAACAACGCTTTATGAGATTGTTGTGCTCTTCCAATATTATTACCCCCTAAATTCTGGCTAAGGCATATTTGCGGTGAAACTAGTCGATCAGCGGTGCAGTCGATGGTTCCATGCCTTTACCTCTTGAGTTGTCCACTCAAGAGTGCCAGTGTAGCACCCCATAGAAACCTTACTCTGTTTAACTATTCATGCATCACTGTCAAACCTAGTCGAGTCAGTTATGTTGTCCACATAATGACTCTTTAAGATAACCTTATCCAAAGTCCACTGGCTTCCCCTGGGAGCCAAACGGACAACACCATACTCTATGCATTTATTTGGAGAAATAAATGCTATTTATGCCAATTATTGATTTAAATAGTTGAGGGCGGGGGTTAGGGAATAACATTTTGTTTTGCAAAAAATGAGGCACGAAGTCCCTAGATTCGGCATGGTAATCAACATTCACCCAAGGTTGCTAAGCTGGTGGGAAGACCTTCACTGCCAGAATGCCGAGGGAAACGAAGGGGGACACTTGGCTAGAGCTTACTTGCTGCTGGGACAGCGTGAGCTGGTGACGCTGTTCGATGGAGCCAAAGATGCCGAGTTTGGGGAAGGTCCTTCTGTGACCAAGTAGTTAAGAGATTTCTTTCTTTTCCGCTCTGAAATGTAATAAGGCCAATGGCCATTAGTGATGTTTTTATCTTTATGCAATTGTAGTGTCGTTTTGAGATTCATCTTATTTTTATCAATAAAATGAGGCATTTAGCATTATAAGTTCTCCAAATCAACTTGTCGCTAGGCCTACCTTGGGCACAACGAGGCTCCCAAATTAGGAAACGATTTATATTCTTGCACTATGTGTATAAATACTGCAATGTTTTTCTCCTCAGAATCCGTACTAACTTGTTACCTTTTGCTGTTTTTACTTTTATTTTGATTCCCTTCCCCAAAGGTTAGTTCGTGCATTCTGGCATCGTCATCCTACTCCACAAGATCTAAGGGCCCTCCACCTCTTCCTCCTCCAAGCTCTATCAAAAGCAAGAACAAAGCAAAGATGGAGAACGTGAACAACATCATAAAGGACGACTCACCTGAAAGTGTAGAGGTTCCTTAGGGTTTTTAGGTATCCAGAGAGAGTGCCGCTCAACTCGAACAAAAGTTAATGAAGTTTCAAGAAGAACTGGACTAAGTTCAGAACTTGGCAAGTCTATCATTCTCCCTCACAACCCCAGACATCAACTTTCCCAATACTCAACACCCCATACCTCCACAGAACATTCCAAAACCACAGAAATAGCCCGCTACTCATTGCAACACACACCTCAACAACACTCCACCCTTCATCCCTGAACCATCAAATGATCATCCCCACCACACTCCCATGTATGTGGAAACCATTCCACAATACACTCAACCCATCACAAACAAATAGAGTCTGATGACAAAGACTCTCTCATGAAGAACTTGGCAGCCGAGCTCAAGAAATAGACTAGCCGAGTCCAGGGCATTGAAGGAAGCAAAGGCACTGAAGGGCTGAATTATGAGGATCTTCGCATTCAGCCAGATGTTGAACTCCCGGAGGGGTACAAACCTCCCAAGTTCGAAATGTTTGACGGTCGGGGGATCCTAAAGTCCATTTGAGAACATATTGTGACAAGCTGGTCGGTGTGGGAAGAGATGAGAAGATCCGCATGAAACTCTCCATGAGAAGCTTGAAAGGCGATACGCTTTCTTGATACATTAGCCAAGATCCCAAAAGGTGGACGAGCTGGGTTGGAATGGCGTCCGATTTCATGGACAGGTGCAGGTTCAATATAGAAAATGCACTTGATATCTTCTACATCCAGAACCTGAAGAAGAAACCCACCGAGACATTCTGTGAGTATGCTACTCGATGGAGATCCAAGGCTACCAAGGTCAGGTCGGCCTTAGAGTAAGAACAAATGAACCGGTTCTTCGTCTGAGCACAGGATCCGCAATACTATGAGATATTGATGTTGATAGAGGGCCGGAAATTCTCTGATATTATCAAGCTAGGAGAAAGAATTTAAGAGGGCATTAAGAGCGGAATGGTCACTAACTTTGAGGCACTGCAGGCTACCAACAAGGCCCTACAATCTGGTGGCACATCAAAGAAAAAGGATGCGAGCGCCGTGATGGTCGCACAAAGAACCAAGTCACCCATAAAATACCAAGACTACCCGGTACCCCCTCTCACATACCAGCCTATTACCAACTACCAAGCACCTTCGCCTTTTCACCAAATTCCGTCACCCGCTTACCAACCATCTCTATAGCAACCTACTTCAACAAAATATTCCCAACCTGCACTCGTCTACCAAGCCTATAATACTCACTGCCAGTCACCTCCCACCCGCCAAAACTTTCCCAGGCCATACCCTAACTTCGACCGTAGACCTCCCAAACAATACACCGCCATCGCCGAACAGATCGACCAATTATATGAAAGACACAAAGCAGCCAGTTACATCACTCTATACCTGCCAAAACTATAGATAATCCTCCGAATGGGTCTATCCAAATAAAACCTATGCGTACCATTCCGACATGAAATGGCTTACCATTGATGAGTGCCGGTCTCTGAAAGACAAAATCCAAGCTCTGATTGACAGCAAAATCATCGTGGAAAAGGAACCTGCTCCTAATGTTCGCAATAATCCTTTGCCTCATCATGAGGGTGGTGATGTGCATATGATCGAAGTAGAAGATGATTGGGACCCCAAAGGGTCAATTGGATTAATTTTCGAAGGTGACGAGCCCAAGAAACCGACAGTCACATTGAATCCAATTGTATTCCAGATCCAACCCTCTGAGGATGCTGAAGTAAACATGTCTGTGCCTCTCGAGTTTGAAGAACCATCATCTAAAAGGACCATAGAGCCGATTGAGGTGGAGTTTGGTGCTCCAAAAGTACCATTCGAAGTTGCGGTATTGACACCCAAAACAAGAGTTCACATTCCCGTAGCGATGTCAGCCATAACACCATTCCACACACAGGCCATTCCTTGGGATACTTCGCCGAGGCAAGGAGAAAAGGAAAAACTAGTTCTGGAGAAGCAATTACAACGCAGGGTATGACCAGGACTGGCAGAAATTATACTCCGGAGCACTTAGTTGAATCAAGTAAGCAGGCCTCTAGACGGCCTATTGAAACTGGACTTGATGATCTCTGGCAGAAGATACAGGCAAAAGAATATTCAGTTACTGACCAATTGAACAAAACACCAGCGCAGATCTCTATTCTGGCTTTATTGCAAAGCTCTGAGGCACACAAGAACGCCCTAATGAAGATATTGAGCGAGGCATACGTACCCAGCAATATAACTGGAGGTGAGATAGCAAACATGGTCGGGCAGGTATTGCAGAGTCATAAGATCACTTTCCACGAGGATGAGTTGCCCCAGAAGGTTTAGGACACAACAAAGCGCTGCACATCACTGTGCTATGCGAGGACTATTTCATCACCAAAACTTGGATTGACGGAGGATCCAGCCTCAACATTTATCCATTGGTGACCCTAAGAACATTAGGGAAGAGCCTGCATGAAATCAAGGATGGGGTTATCAACGTCAAAGCCTTTGATGGCTCCCAAAGTTCCACTATTGGGGAGATCAGTCTATGTTACGAATGGGGCCAACTTGGTTCGATGTTGATTTTCAAGTGATAGACATCCCAGCATCCTACAACCTGCTACTGGGATGACCCTGGATCCACGCTGTTGGAGCCGTAGCCTCAAATCTGCACCAGGAAGTGAAGTTCGAGTGGAATCACCAAGAGGTGATCATTCATGGTGACGGGAGTAACCCCATATACAGTCGTCAAACCATCCTAGCAATTGAAGGGAGAAGGAAGCTAGGAGGAGAAAATTACCACCACATTGAGCAAGTCAATGCCGTGGACAAAGATAAATGGTGGTGTCACACCTCCTTTTTTACACACCACCCGGAAAGGGTATATAAGGGGAGTTTTTCCAATTAAAGGACAATCGAAACGAGATTTATTTATTAAAGATTCAGAGTCGCCACTTGGAATAATTTTATGGTGTCCCAACTCATCGGTTCAAATCCCGAATCGAGGAAAAGATTGACTCTGTATTACAGTCCGCGAACACAAAAATCTGGGAAAGGAATTCTGTTAACCCGAGAGAAGGTATTAGGCATTTCCGAGTTCCATGGTTCTAGCACGGTCACTCAACTGTTATAACTGGCCTGTTATCTGATTTTTGTACATTTGAACCTATGTGCACTTTTAACTTTTGACCGCTTTTATTTAATTATTTTTTTAAGAAAGATTGCAACGCTATTTAAAATATATTTCGGGCCACGTCACATAATTGTACCCGTAGACCATAACACATTTTATCTAACGTTGAGATTTGGATTTGGGTCACATAAATGTGCACCCGAGTTTAGGAAAGTAATTTTTTAAATAGCGCGCCTAAAGAAACTACTCACTTTATAATTATTTTTCTAAAGCTATTCTCAAGTCACCGTGCACCTACAGTTATTTTTTTCAGCAGCAACAACTATTTTTCTAGAGGTCATTATCATAGCCATTTTTGCTATCACAAAATTAGTAGATGTCATTATCATAGCCATTTTTCTTATCACAAAATTAGTAGATGTCATTATCATAGCCATTTTCTAGATAAAGACGTGTTCTAAAGCCATTTATCGTCAATTTTCGACAAAAGCAAGAGTCATGAAAGTCCAAATACGAATTGAAATAAGAAATTCAGCTAAAAGATACACCGAATCCTATTTCAGATGTCATTATCATAGCCATTTTCTAGATAAAGACGTGTTCTAAAGCCATTTATCGTCAATTTTCGACAAAAGCAAGAGTCACGAAAGTCCAAATACGAATTGAAATAAGAAATTCAGCTAAAAGATACACCGAATCCTACTTCTATCACTGTTTTTTATTTTAACAAAAGAAATCAGTGAGAACAAGATAATGACATTTACTAATTTGACTAAAACATATGAACAAGTAATAGAATTGAAAATTCCATAGAAACCCACTCAACGTGATAAAAATTAATATGACTAAAAGTAACTAAAGAAACCTCAGCAGATTCGAAAAATATCCTACCAACATCAAAATTCATTACTATTATTTAAATAACCTAAAACAAGAAATCCACACCATTAGATAAGTAAGAGGGAAAGAATTGAACCTGAAAATTGGAATTTTCAATTTTGATGAAGTCGTCCAATAATTACACAGACAAGAACAGAGCACAATTACAATCAGAACTCAAATCGACAGAAATCTCAAACACGAACCCGGACGGACTCTCGAATCGACACCCAAAAACTCGAAACCAAAGTGACCTCGCTCAAACTCCTTTTCTTAAAAACAAAAAAAAGTCGAACTTAGCTTGGAGAAGGCACTACCACTTTCCTAATTTGGGCTTCTTCATAATTTTCCTGATTTTTGAATCTCAAAACTAACAAATGTCGAACGATGAAAGGGGCAATAAATGAACAGTAATGATCATGGAAAACTAAAAAGAAAGAAAAAAACTGAAAAACATCACAATTTGATCAACGAAAATTCTCATTGAAGGCGTCTTTTTTTTTCCTTTTCGTTGATTTTCCTGCGCCCCCCTGTAAAGAAACAGATGCCTCTCCTAAATAGGCACTAGATTAGTGCACACCCTATTCACAATTGCCCCTTCCCCATTTTTATATTTGATTCCATTCAAACTATTTTCTTTAAATTATTCAATTAGTGCATTATGAACCCATCATTTTAGAAGCATCTTAATTAGTTAGGTGAATATATTCCGTAGCCTAAATTCCTAAATTACCCCTAAACTGTCACGACCCAATCCCCAAACCCGGTCGTGATGACGCCTCTCGTGAAGACAAGGCCAGCCAACAGAACGTCAATACCTCTTTAATACCTACTTAGCATGAATAAGTCTAATGCATTAATAAAATTATCATATGTGCGGAAGAAAGGTGATAAAATAGGGAAACATCCCGACACAGCCCGACAGGGGTGTCACAAGTCACGAGCATCTAGAAGAATTTTTAATTCAACTACAAGACCTATAATACATGGATTTAAAATTTAGAGTCAAAAGAAGAAATCCGGTGCCGCAAACGATGGCGGTCACCTTTCTCAACTATAATAGCAGAATCCTCAACCACCTCAAACCCTCTACCGGGTAAACCAATAACTGCATCTGCACGTGAGGTGCAGGGAGTAAAATGAGTACTCCAACTCAGTGAGTAATAAATGTAAATAATAACTGAGCAACAAGAAACCACGTAAAGCAAGCCATCATGCTATATAGAACAGTGTAACCCTTTGAGAAAACAGTGAAATCGTGAAATCTTTAGAAATATCTTGGCTCAGTTTAAAACCTATTTTGAAATTATCTTTTTCCAACAGTTAAGCAAATGAATTCCCAACGAGTAGTGCAACCCAGCACAAAAGTCAGCCCCGCGGGCACAACACTCCATTAACAAATAACACCAGTGTATCAGGTAAGTAGTGCAAGAAGTAGCATGGAAGCCAATGAAATGAGATTGATAAAATGTCATGACAAATAATAAAAATAGGAACAAATGCATGAGTGCAATTCAATGCATATGACGGTAAACTCCGGTACCCACTGTGGCGTGCAGCCCGAGCCATCCATTTATTTATCGTCGATGGCGCTCACTGGGGGTGAGTACAGACTCCGGAGGGGATCCTATAGCCCAAGCGTAATATCAAGCCATCTCGTGGCATCAACCAGGCCCTCGGCCTCAATATCAACACAACCATCCAGGCCCTCGATCTCAAGATCAATGTAACACGCTGCGGCGTGCAGCCCGATCCATCCTCAGTCCAGAAATGACATATAACACTGGACGATGTTAAAATAATAGTTCTCAGCTCAAAACGTCAAGAAAATATAGTTTAAGTTTTCAAATCATAGAAAGATGGCTTAGTTTGCGAAACAGTATTTAAAACCTTGGACCGAGATCAATAATATGCAAAAATGATGCGAAAACGGTGATATCAATCCCTGAAGAATTCAAATTATTGACGCGAAGCCCAAATACGACAATCAGCCGAAATCATGAAATATCATATAAGTTTCAGGCAATTACGCGGTAAAATCAACAACCGAGACGGACCAAGTCATAATCCCCAATGGTGCCCTACCCCACGCTCTCTATCCGGCGTGCAAGTCACCTCAATATAGCACTATGGGTGCAAATCCGGGGCTTTGAAACCCTCAGGATATCATTTACAATCATTACTCACCTCGAACCGGTGAAAACTCTAGCTCGCGATGCCTTTGCCCCTCAAATCGTCCTCCACGCGTGTCGAATCTAACCAAAATCAGAGCGAATACATAACAATATGCTAAGGGAACAATACCCAATCGAAAACAATCGAAAAATAGCAAAAATCTCGAATCTAGCAAAACCCAAGCCCCGGGCCCACTTCTCAAAAAATCAAAAAATTCACATCAATGGATTCCTCATCTCGCCACGAGTCTATACATATCAAATTTACCAAAATCCAAGCTTAAATGCTCCCTCAAATCCCAAATTTAAATCTCAAAATCCCAAGCCCTAGTTCATCAATTTTAGGCTTAATTCCATGAATTTCTAGGTTAATTTCACATAATAATCATGTTTTTAGCTCAAAAATCTTAACTCCAATAAACTCCAGTTGAAACCCTCTTCAATTGCTCCCAAAAAGGTCTCAAGATGTTCAACAATGGTGGAAAAATATCCCAAGGTCGCGGAGGAATTAATCCTAAATCTGCCCAGTATTTTTGCTTTTGCGGTCCCATGACCGCTTATGCGGAACCGCTTATGCGACTTATCTTCCACTTCTGTGGAAATTCAAAATAGGGCCAGGACCGCTTCTGCGGCCATTTTCCCGTATCTGCGGCTTCGCAGATGCAGTCCACCAACCGCTTCTGCGGAATTAGGCAACTTCCCAAGCTTTTGCTTCTGCGGCTTCACCATCGCTTCTGCGATACCGCACCTGTGGTCCCATAACCGCAGGTGCGAAAATACTAGATATCAGCAGCTCATTTCTTTGCAAAAATCCAAAAACTCTCGTTTAACCATCCGAACTCACCCCGAGGCCCCCGGGACCTCAACCAAAAGCACCAACACATCCTAAAACCTCATTCAAACGTGTTCCAATCTTCAAAACACATCAAACAACGCTAAAACCATTAAATCACATCGGATTCAAGCCTAAGTTTCTTAAAAACTTCCGAAACTCGCATTCGATCAAAAACCCAACCAAATGACGTCCGAATGACCTGAAATTTTGCACACACCTCACAAATCACATAATGAAGCTACAACAACTCTCGAAATTCCATTCCGACCCTTGGATCAAAATCTCACCTATCAACCGGAAATCTCCAAAATACTAACTTCGCCAATTCCAGCCTAATTCTACATCAGACCTCCAAAATCAATTCCGATCACACTCCTAAGTCACAAATCATCCCCCGACAGACTATCTCGTATAGGTCCGATAACAAGTCACAGCTAAAATTTCCCAATCCATTTAGACCATAAACCGTAGAACCACATTGCACTTTCTGAAATCATACCCAAGATCAAAACCTCATGTCTATATTCAAAATAAACTCGAACCAGCTGTAATAACCCATACTTGCAACCTCAGGTGAGACCATCTGATATACCACATAATCCAAACACTCAAAACAATAGCCCTAATTCACAGCGGTTGCCCACAATAACCAAATACCGATAAAAAACCTCTTATTAGCTAAAGTCTCGTTCCAACACTTTTGTATACTGCCAACGATAAATGAAACACGCAGCAAACCGTAACCATTTCTCAGATCAACCATTCATGAAGCCACTTTCCTTTTGACTAATACCACAATGGATTTCCGAGCCGAACTCCGATATCATCCTTCTAACAAGCTGAAATCAAATCTGTTTGTATTCATTAATGACCCCAACAATCACTTCCAATCCAACATACCACTCTGGTGATATGACACCTCAATACATGCCTACGCCACAACTTGTATAATACACTCACCAATAAGAAGCGGTATGAACATACTCAAATCATGATACATGACTCAAACAAAAGAGATGTACCTCAAGCTCATCAGTACCATCACAACACAAGGTTGAGACCCCGTCTCACATCATAGAAATAGAATACTTGAATCTACCCCGAAAGCTCATATCTCCATGTAGCCTTGCTACAATGCGCGATCCTGTCCAAACACTGTTACACCTGAAACACCTCAAGTCGCTATGCTCAAAATCGACAGCCATGCAAAATTTGATGTCTGAAAGCAAAGCAATTCATTACACCCACGGTGAAACAAATAACATATGACACGCAACCCGATAGGTCATAACCAATACTCCATTTACCGAGCAACACTCAATTACTTTTTCCGCTCGAATTTCTCTACAAATCCTTAATAGAACCGTACCACATGTGCCCATATCCAACAATCATAACATCTCACAAAATCAAAAAGCAGTTCATAGCTCTCCTCAGATCGCCAACAAGCTCAATAACGATCGAATCAACCTATCCCTCAACAATACTACTCGGGGCCAACCAAGCTGACTCAAGCTAAATATGTATCCAATCAGCTTACCAAAGAACTCATTACCAGGAAGTCCTGAAGCTGCTCCTTCCACTACCATAATTCCTGCCGGAGCCGTACGATACGGGGCCCAACACCAAATCAATACCGAAATTCACAACCTCGCCCGGCAACATGCCCGACCATAGAAAATGCAAACGAAAAGTCCTTCAACACCGGAACTGAACCAATGGTAGAAACCTCTGCACCGTTAACCATCACGAAGGCCCAATTAAGAAAAGCAGTCCTCCCCAGCCATCCGCTGGTCATAGGAATATAAACCACTCTGCTAGAACATAATTCGATGCACCTCGCCACTCAACTTGTGGCATTTCCGGCATAGCCCGTAGCTCAATAGTTCCGAATCACATAACACTAAGACAACCAGTTTGAATTTTAACATCACATCCAAAATTTAACATACGAGCAATTAAAGATCCACTCGAGCCTCCAAATCCCAATAGCCGCTAAACGGTGCTGATACATACGATCCACAACCGCTACATAGCCTAAACATGAGAACTTCCAGTCTCCAACTCCATATAGCAGATGAATCACCATACCTAATCCCAAATTCTGCAGTATGAATATGTATCATACCTCAAGTACCCAATCATTCCGTGAAGGATATCCTTAAATTCCCCTGTGCCATCACATAAACTCAGATATAAACAACCGATCTAACACGAATATGCCGCAATACTACCAAAGTATCATCAATTTAATCACATTACCCTTTTTCTGAGACACATACTCTCGTCAAATCACTTTCAATTAGTAGTACCATTTCCTTGATTACCTAAGGCTACCCGTTGCCTAAGAATTTTATGAACTTCCTTTCAGAACTGAACTGTAACTCGTCTAGCCAAGAACTTCCACTGATCCCATTTGGAAGAAAGTCATTACACGTCCTATGCTTCGCATGCCCATAGAAAATATATACATCTCCAAACCACGGTAAAACCCAACAAGAATTCTCTCCCAATTCCATTTGCACAAACTAAACTGCCAGGACTGAATCCTTCTATCCTAACCAAGCTAAGCAAGTTGTCAGAACTCAGGAGCTTTGCTACAAAATACTTATAAGAGCTCATTACCTCAAACACATATAAAGAAATTAATCATATCCTTACCATACCGATTCGGTCCACTAACAAGCTACTTTATTTATCTAGATTTCCTTCTGATTCATTTTCAACTTGATATCCCCTCTTGCTGTAGCACCATAACGCCTCTACCCAGGCTCACCACACGAGACCCAAGCATAAGACCACACTGTCTCAAACCCACGAGCCACTGAACACTCTCTCAAATATTCCTAGAAACACAACATTCCAGAATACTTTACTCTGAAGAACTTCCTGCGAATCTAAATTCGTTAGCCTTGCTTTCTAGATACTGATACATAGAATCCCATAATTAGCATAAAATACCACAAGTCTTGACATTTTATAATGAAAACACAGTCTCTAACCTCATACATAGCCTTAAGACACCTGATTGTCACATGTGGATTCTCGAACACAATAAAAACCATTCTTGAGAGTCCTTCACTCTTATTCTAACTGCAAATTACCTGACTTAACGAATAGAACCACTTGTGCCGTATTGGCACTCCGATACCGCAAAATGAGATCCTCATCCCCATATAACCAAGCAACTTCTTGCTCTATGCACTGAGCATTGTTTACCAACAACAACTCTAGACATTCTGTGATTCTCATACCCTATGGAACATAATATAAACTTTGTCAAAAATTTTCTTTTACTCTAACCATAGCTGCCTCACCCACACGCTTCAACTGAAGCCAACATAGCACATGCCCATGCAATCAGCTAATGAACATCAACCTCCCCAACTTGGCTCGAAGCAATATATCATAACACGCTCAATAACCCATAATACTTTTACTCTAATGATGCCACAATATCATAGTGAGATTAAACTCAAATCATCTACAAGTTTGTGAAAACACATATCATCTAGTACTGTAATCCTCTATACATCTCGCATCCATCTCTACATCAATTGAGCCCACTCTCTTAAGCGAACCGAATTTTCAAATTTCAACACGTACCCTTCAATTACACATGAGATCTTCTAACATACACGTAAGGATCATACCACTTAAGAACACTCCGCATGAGATATCCCACCTGCTTCGCCTCAATTTAGTATTCAGCATACCTTCCACCATCATATATGTTATACAGTCATTTAGTCTTCCTGGGTCTGAACTCATACCGCCACATGAAATGCACTACACTCCCCAACTAGAAGGCATAAAAATATTCTTCACGCACCCATAATTCGGGCTACACATCAAATCACAATAGGAATTGAACACTTAATAGTTCATCTATTATCCAGCAGACTTCTTCGTCACTACCAAGTCATATAAATGCATCTATCAGTACTATCATACTCATCACGTGGATATCCAACCTCCATTCCGGCTAATAGGGACAATACCGAACATATAAGTTCAAAACATTTACTCAGACAATCAACACCTCAGTGCTCAAGCCATAGGCAAAGATCCGGCCTCAAGTCCTCCTGACCGGCCCAACATCAAACTCATAGAGATTACATCTCGCCCCTTGATTGGGGAATCACAAGCCATCAAGGTACATCCGATAATGAGCGTTAATGTGCGCATACAAAAGCATGGAAGGAGTTTCAAGAGTTTCTTTTCATGCTGAATCAAGGACGCATGATGAGAATTCAAGAATGTGAAGTTATCCTAAAGGTTTTGCAGCCTCTCGAGGATAAATACTTATGTCTCCATACCGATCCGTGAGACTCTACTAAACCTGCTCATGACTCGTGAGACCTAGTAACCTAGGCTCTGATACCAACTTGTCATGACTCAATCCCCAAACTCGGTCGTAATGGCACCTTTCGTGAAGACAAGGCCAGCCAACAGAATGTCAATACCTCTTTAATACTTACTTAGCATGAATAAGTCTAAAACATTAATAAAATTATCATATGTGCGGAAGAAAGGTGATAAAATAGGTAACCATCCCGACACAGCCCGACCGGGGTGTCACAAGTCACGAGCATCTAGAAGGATTTTTAATTAGACTACAAGACCTGTAATACATGGATTTAAAATTTAGATTCAAAAGAAGATATTCGGTGCCGCGAACGCTGGCGGCCACCTTGCTTAGCTATGATAGCAGAATCCTCAACCAGCTCAAACCCGCTATCGGTAAACCAATACCTGCATCTGCATGCAAGGTGCAAGGAGTAAAGTGAGTACTCCAACTTAGTGAGTAATAAAAGTAAATAATAACTGAGCAACAAGAAACCACATAAAGCAAGCCATCATGCTATATAGAACAGTGTAACCCTTTGAGAAAACAGTGAAACCGTGAAATCTTTAGAAATATCTTGGCTCAGTTTAAAACCTTTTTTGAAAATATATTTTTCCAACAGTTAAGCAAATGAATGCAAAACAAGAAATGCAAGCCAGCACAAAGGCCTGCACCGCGGGCACAACACTCCATTAACAAACAACACTAGTGTATCAGGTAAGTAGTGCAAGAAGTAGCATGGAAGCCAATGAAAATAGAGTGCTAAAATGTCATGACAAATAATACAAATAGGAACAAATGCATGAGTGCAATGCAATGCATATGACGGTACACTCCGGTACCCACTGCGGTGTGCAGCCCGAGCCATCCATTTATTTATCGTCGACGGTGCTTACTGGGGGTGTGTACAGAATCCGGAGGGGTGCCTACAGCCCAAGCGCAATATCAAGCCATCTCATGGCATCAACCAGGCCCTCGGCCTCAATATCAATACAGCCATCCAGGCCCACGGCCTCAAGATCAATGTAATACCGCCGCGACGTGCAGCCCGATCCATGCTCAGTCCAGAAATGCACATATAATACTGGGCGATGATAAAATAATAGTTCTTAGCTCAAAATCTCAAGAAAATATAATTTAAGTTTTCAAATCTTAGAAAGATGGCTAAGTTTGCGAAACAGTATTTAAAACCTTGGACCGAGATCAATAATATGGAAAAATGATGCGAAAACGGTGATATCAATCCCAGGAGGATTCAAATAATTGGCACGAAGCCCAAATACAACAATCAGCCCAAATCATGAAATATCAAATGAGTTTCAGGTAATTACGCAGTAAAATCAACAACCGGGACGGACCAAGTCACAATCCCCAATGGTGCTCTACCCCACGCTCTCTATCCGAAGTGCAAGTCACCTCAATATAGCACTATGGGTGCAAATTCAGGGTTTCAAACCCTCAGGATATCATTTACAATCATTACAACCTCGAACCGGCGAAAACTCTAGCTCACGATGCCTTTGCACCTTAAATCGGCCTCCACGCGTGT